>CM061142.1:277810779-277841077 GCA_030789695.1 Scilla litardierei | reverse complement strand
GTTGTTTCTATTGATTATTCTTCCATTAGCAATATGATTTGTGAATAGTCTTTACGTCTTAGGGCGTGTGGATGAACCCTACGAGCCCAATTTCCGATTTGTGATGATTTGGTAGAACTATTGCTAGAATTGATTAGGGTTAGTTTGGGATTAATATAATACGGATAGCTAGGTATTCATATCGATTGGGATTTGCAAGAGATTGGATCCCAATTCGATAGGAAACCCTAGAAACCCGAATTGGGTTGAAATTGAGTTTCCTTAGTATCGGTTTACAAGAGATTGGGTCGATACTAGGATTCTCGGTTGCAATTCTATACCGATACCCGCTTGCAAGAGATTGGACGGGTAGGAACTATCCCAACCTAGGTCGTAGCCTGAGTTTGCACGAGAGTGGGCTCGGGATGCGATTGAACGATGATGTTGATCCTAATGCTAGCTTGCCTAGGCTAGGGTTTGCTAGAGATTGGACTCGAGCCTAGGTTTGCTATAGACAGGCAACATCGAGAGAGCGTGAGCTAGGTTTTACATTCAGTTGCAACTAGTTCACCCGACATTCTACCCTAGCAATTGTGAAACCGATGAATCACAATGGCGAGATACGGTGAGTAGCGGGGATTCCCTATCCCTAGGCGTCTTTATTTGATTTTATATCTCTTTATATTGATTGACGATTGTGTCAACATCGCCGAAAGGCAAATTTCCTACTCTTCTGTCCATATAGACAGGTTGTTCGGAGAAGGCACTGTCATACGTCCTCCCTGTGTTCGATACCCGCTCGTCGCTACACCGTGCGCTTGCGGTAAAATTACACGGTCGCTCTTTAGGGTGTACGCCCGGGCGCGATCACCGACCGGGACAGAAATCGCCCGAGGGCGGCGATGCGGCCATTCAACCTCTGCAGCTCCTTGATGGTTGTCGGCTCCCGCATATTGATCAGTGCCTCGATTTTTTGTCGGGGTTGGCTTCAATCCCGCGATTGGTGATCATGAATCCCAGGAACTTGCCGGATCTCACCCCGAACGTGCATTTCGAGGGATTGAGCCGAATATTGTACTTTCGTAGCCGTTCGAAGGTTTCCCTTATGTCGGCGATATGGTCAGCATGATCCTTTGACTTCACCAGCATGTCGTCGACATAGACCTCCAGGTTTCTTCCTATCTGGGAGTCGAACACCTTGTTGACCATTCTTTGGTAGGTCGCCCCCGCGTTCTTCAATCCAAAGGGCATTTTCTTGTAGCAGAAGGTCCCTCGGTCCGTCGTAAAAGCCGTCGTCTCTTCATCGTCAGGATTCATCTGAACCTGGTTGTACCCAGAGTAGGCGTCCATGAAGCTGAGCATCTCGTATCCCGAGGCGCTGTCTACGAGGTGGTCGATCCGCGGCAGTGGATAGCTATCCTTGGGACAGGCTTTGTTGAGGTCGCTAAAATCCACACACATTCACCACTTCCCGATGGGTTTTTAGATCATTACCACGTTGGACAGCCATTTGGGGTACCAGACTTCTCGTATGAAACCGGCATCGAGGAGTCGTCCTACTTCATCAGAGGCTGCCTTCATCTTTTTGCCGCCTAGGTTCCGCTTCTTCTGCCGGACGGGTCTGAAGTTGGGGTCGACGTTCAGTCGGTGAACGATCACCCGGGAATCAACGCCAGGCATGTCCTCAGTCGACCACGCGAAGACGTCCAGGTTAGCCTCCAGGCATTCAACTAGCTTGCGCTTCGAGTCAGGATCCAGCCCTGTCCCAATGGAGACGAATCTCCCCTCGACGTTCTTGACGGGGATTTGCTCTTGTTCTTCCGCAGGGGTGGGTCTCGGTTCATGCCTCAGGTCGAGTGAGGCCATTGGATCGCCGGGCCCCCCGACGACCTTCTCGTCAGTCAGCTGGTAGCAGATCTTCTCTCCCTTCGTGTCGCCGTTGATTTGCCCGACCCCCTTTGGGATCTGAAACCTGATTGTCCGGTGGAGCGTCGAGACCACCGCATCGATAGAGTTGAGGAGGGGACGGCCGATGATCCCATTGTACGCCGAGCCGACCTTCAACACAATGAATTCCACTGTCAGCGTCACCGAATCGGGTGCTCCCCCAAGCGTGACCGGGAGGTGGATCGCCCTGATGATAGGTGCGGAGTGCCTCGTGAAACCCACCACGGGCCCCGTGCACAGCTCCAAGTCTTCACCACGCAGCCTCATCCTCTCCAAAGTCGATGTGAAGAGGATGTCGCACGAGCTGTCGGTGTCGACTAGCAGCCGCCGCACCACAGAGGTATCTACGATCAGGGATATCACCAGCGCTTCGCTCGATCCCGGCTTTTCCCATGTTCTTTCGATCCTTCTGCCCCGGGAAGCTAACGGTCGGCCGCCGGTCTCCTCAACACGGCCCTTTGTACGTTCCAAGCTCGCCGCCCGGTTCGCGTGCCCGGGAGGCATGGCCTCGTTCCACTTGTCGCGGCGTCGGTCAGTGCCCATCGCCGGGGCCGCGCCTCTTCTCCGTCATGGGGGGCGAAGCCGTGTCATTGTCGGTGTGGTTGTTTTACGTGGGTGTTGTTCGCTTCCCACAGACGGCGCCAGATGTTTACGGGTGTTTTCTCACCACAGTTCGTTGACCGTCGGCTGTGTGGTCAACGTGGTCAAGGGGCCGACTTGAGGGTCCCTTGGGATCGCCGAGACCACTTGTTCTCGGCGTGAGAGAGCTGAGGGGAAGCCTCGGCTAGATGGGTCGCGCTCGGCCTCGGCTGGGTCGCGCTCGGCCTCGGTCGGATCTGCGCCGATGGGTAGCCTCGGCGCCTTGCAAGTGGGTTGGTGCTTGAGCAGCCGTCCACCTGACGACTGCGATGGGGGTAGCTGACCGACGCTGAGGGGTAGCCTCGGCGCCTCGGATATCTTCTTCCTGAACAGATGAGGAAACTCGTCAGGGAGGCCGGACCTAGGTTCCGGCCAAATCCCCTCCGATGCCTAAGTCAGATCAAGGTCTAAAAGGATACTCCACGGGGGCGGTCCGGTTTGTAAGGAAGCCGGAACGTCAACCCAGGCGGCGCGAGTTTGGGGGAGGAAGGAAATGGAGTGGCGAATGCCTAGGTCGTTGATGGAGTATCTCTCTGTTGATTACCTGAGTCTCGATCCTTTTCTTCGTCGTCCTGACCTTCCCTTATAGGGTCCCCGTGACTGCCCCACGTCCCGTCTCCTCTTACGTCCCCACGATCCGCCTCCGCCTCCTCCCACTCGTGCGTAGTGGAGGGTGGCCCATTAACGGGTCCGTTAATGGCCATTATGGGATCGCGGATTCCGAGTAGCGGTTAATCGGGCTGAATGGGGGCTAGTCGGGTGCCCCAAGGGTGGAGTGGCTGGGCCTTCAGCCCTGTCCGTTGGCCTTTCCGGGTGGGCCCGTCTTCTCTAGTCGGTGTCCCCTTTGAGGCTGGACCGTGGGCCATTGTAACTTGGGCCGGTCCAAATTAGTCGTAACAGACATTAAGAGCATTCTTAGGCCAATCTGGGTGCTATATGAGATTGATAAAACACAACATGAAATGTGATCATATTTGATGTGGTAAACGTTATAAATTTTTTTTGTGTTTAGATGGTTATCAGGCGGTGTTCATTTCGTCCTTCCACAATTACAGAATTTGGTCGTTTCTGGGTCTCGGCATGACTACATACAATGCATGGTACCTCACCATTGCCACCTTCGTCCATGGCCAGGTCAGTTGCACACCCGCTCCACCTCCCTTTGTCAATTTGCTGCGGCAATCACTTGATAATTAATTATTAGTCATCTATCCGTAATGATAATGTTTTCTACGATGTTGCATGCCTGCAGGCTGAAGGTGTGGCTCACTCCAGACCCAAAAAGCTGGTGCCCTACTTCACTGGTGCCACCAACATCCTCTACACTTTCGGCAGACACGCGGTCAGTGTAAGTACAGAGACTTGAAGGTACTTTTACAATCCTTAACAGAAGAAAATCGAATCAAAAGGTTAGATAGATGGTCGTGCTTGCATTCAGGGCTATTTTAAGTTACATTATGCTTTTCATACTGGTAATGTTTTCGAGTTTCCTATTGCAGCCAGAATAAGTTATTGTTGATACACTAGGGAACATTAAGATATCAGATTTCGGCCTCAGTGCTTTACCTCGGCATCTCGCGGTATAGTACATTAGGATAATTTTTGCCACACTGATTTTTTTTATAATCATGTTTCATCGCAACTTGTTGTCTTGTCATCTTACTGGGTTAATTATATATGTCAGAATGATGGATTATTGCACGACTTGTGGGAGTCCTAATTATATCGCACATGAGGTAAGTTGCATATAGACACATTGTGTTTGTCATCTTAATAGACTAAAGTAACCAAATAACCAGTGCCCGTATAAATGGTCTTAACTGATGAGTTCGTTCACATCATTTAGGTCCTTTCAAATAGAGGATACGATGGTGCCAAGTCAGATTTGTGGTCTTGTGGTGTCATTTTGTATGTCATCCTTACATGATCTCTTCCATTTGATGATAGAAACATTGTTCTTCTTTATCAGAAGATATGTGCGGTTCCGAATACCTTATTCTTCACAAAAATTCTTCTATTAAAATATTTCTCTCTTAATACTTTGTGATTTGACTTTGTTTTCTCATATTATTGTTTGTTGTTGGGTTGCCACAGATTTTCAAGGGAGAATTCCATACTCCCAAATGGCTATCGTGTGGAGCTAGACCCTAACCCTAGTACTCGTATAAGCATAGATGGAATCAAAGAAGATGAATGGTTCAAAAAAGACTACATTCCTGTTGTTCCAGATGACGATGACGAATATGATACAAGATTTAATGATGTTGTTGTAGCAGTCAACGAGGTATCGTCTCATGTGCTTGCTCTGTATTTTTATTGTCCACAAAGTGCAAGATTTAATGATGTTGTTGTATTTTTATTATCCACAAACTGCAGTTTGGCCAGGTCGTTCTCTCCGATTCTGATGGCTTGCCGTCAATTGCATCATTAGAGAGGGAGAGAAAAGATGGGAAGTTGTGGAGGGAGCTGCACAATAGGATCAAGCTAATTTGGATCATTTTGAATCAGAGACTGAGATATGTAATTGAATAATAGTGCACTTTGCTTCATCGAAGTTGGCGTTTAATTGTATATTCGATATACAATTCGATTTACAAGTTGTAACAGTTGTAACATTGGAATGAGAGAGAGAGAAAAAGATATTAGATGTATATAATGAGTTATTACCAAAATCTGACTCAGTTTCGTTATTTTTGATATAGTTTTATTTAAATTACAGAGCTTTGCTTCTTCATCGAATTGTATATCGAATTGTATGTAGATTGGGTATTCTGCTAAAGCTTCCTTGCAAATGCAAACAATCTTAGGGTGAGCTACAATTTCTAGATAGATAGCCCTTATTTAGTACAAGCGTTGTTTATGGTGGACCTTTAACAACGCTTGTCCTAAAGAAGCGCTGTTTATTGGGACCTAAGGCAGCGCTTCTTTCTGCAAGCGCTATCTAAGGTCCCAGATAGAAAGCGCTTCTTTAGTACAAGCGCTGTCTAAGGTCCCAGATAGATAACGCTTCTTTAGTACAAGCGCTGTCTATGGTGGACCTTTCACAGCGCTTGTACTAAACAAGCGTTGTCTAAGGTCCCAGATAGATAGCGTTTCTTTGGTACAGGCGCTGTCTATGGTGGACCTTTAACAGCGCTTGTACTAAAGAAGCGCTGTCTATTGGGACTTTTGACATCGCTTGTACTAAACAAGCGCTGTCTAAGTTACCAATTGACAACGCTTGTTTAGTACAAGTGCTGTCTATGGTGGATCTTTAACAGCGCTTGTACTAAAGAAGCGCAGTCTATTGGGACCTTTGACAGCGCTTGTAAAGCGCTATTAAAACCTGCCTCTCTTTAGCTGCGGCGAGATAGACAGCACACAGAAGCGCTGTTAAAGACCTTATTTAAGCGCTGTTAAAGGTACCTTTTGTAGTAGTGAGGGGGAGTAACTTCTCCATAGCAATCATGCATCTCTGCAAGGGGAGTAAGTTATTTTTTAATTCTCATGTTATATTTTCATTTTATATCATTAGTTGTCATCATCAAAAGAGGGGAGAGTATCGGGATATTGAGACACCTCTAGCGGTGTTTTGATGATGTTCACAAATGATATGGTAGTAATTTAAGTGTGTATGATATGAACAATGTGATGGGAATAAAACATAAAAGCCATGAAGAACAAATATGTGGAGTAGCTCAAAGACAAATAAATAAAGCAATGAACATGGAGTCATTCAAGAGTCAAGTTCTAAAGCAAATGAAGACTCAAATGAAGACTTAAATGAAGTATAATGGCCCAAGACAAAGTGAACTTACTCAAGACTCAAAACTATGTCTATTTGTGTAAGTAGAGTCTTAGTTTGTACAAGTCAATATTTTGGATCTACACACATATAAATATGATAAAAGTATTTTTAAATAGTATTAAAATGTTTTGATATATTATATAAAAGTTTTGAAAAGATTTCAAAGTGTTTTGAAAGAGAAAACCCAACGTAATACAAAATAGCCAATTATCCACACGTTGATGCTGACTATCTTGAAGTGGGATTTGAACTGGAAATTTCTGCCCTGTAATAGCTAGCTATCCCTTTAGGATAGCCAGATGGCTGGCTATTGGCTTGAAGATAGTCGAATATCTCCTAGGATAGTTGACTATCTGGGTTAAACAGCTAATTTATTTGAAAATCGTGATTTACGCAATTGTGTTGTTTCTAGAAGTTCGTAGAGCTGTTTATAGACTTGTTTTGAAATATTTAAACCTCTATATATACCAAAGAGTTCAGAATTGTTTCAAATTGATTTTTGAAATATTTCTATTATTTTTCTAAGTATTTTCAAAAGTTTTCTCTTGCTTTTAAACTCTCTCTTGACCATTGTTCTTGAAAGTTTTAACCTCCATTTCCTAATCCATTTTGATCATTTCATTGACATGAAAAGCTTGATTTTCAAATCTCTATTCTCAAGTTGTAATTTTTAAGAGATTTGATCCAAGTTCTTTTTGATATCCTATTCTTCACTTAAATTATTTTGAGATCAAAGTTTTGATTTTCCTTATAGCCACATAAAAACACGAAAATCTCCAAAATTTGTCTATATGATCAAGTGTGCAACAAGTGATCATCGACAAAGGGTTGTAAGCCTTAAGAAAGGCGTTTGGTAAGTCAAGTGGTAAGTGTTGTATTGTATTTTCGTTGGAAAGGGGTATTGCTGTATTTGGTGGAAATCCAAGTTTTGGTGTAAACTAAGTGTTTAGGAAATTCCTAGAGAGAGAATCTAGGTGACTGTATTGCGGTTTGCAATAGAGGATTAAATCCTGAGGGAGGTCGGGGACTAGATGTACCCAGTGGTGAGGAACCAGCATAAAACCTTTGTGTCTTTGCTATGATTACTCTGATTGCTTATCTTTCTTGCTTGTGATTTAATTTTCCTCTGTGCACATTATATTTTCTTATTGCAAGCAATTAGTTTGTGTTGATTAAGTACCAAGAGAGGTAACTCTTCTTGGAGACTTGGGCAACTTATCAGAATGGAAGTTTTATTTGCGAAATTTTTTTATCTTTATATGCAGCACTATTTAACCCCCTTCTATTGTTATCTGTCCTCTACATGATCCGACACAATTTAGCTCCTTCGCACTAATGATACGAATACCTCTTCTCAACTTAATGAAAGAATCACTCTTGAGAGCCTTAGTGAGAATGTCATCTACTTGATGATCGGTAGAAATATATTTAAGCTCAATATATTTCTTTGTACAATTATCATCAATGAACTTATGCATAATGTCAAAATATTTAGTCCTATGGTGCAAAATAGAATTTTTAGTAAGATTAATTGCACTCTTGTTATCACAATAAATCACACTAGTAGGACACTTAACATCATAGTCAGGTAGGGCTTGTTTCATCCAAAGAACTTGAGCTCATGGAAGCTCGGCAGTAATGTATTTTGCCTCGATAGTAGAAAGTCAAACCGAATTTTGCTTTTTGTTAAACCATGAAACTTGAAAATGTCCAGGGAAGTGACATGTTCCACTAATGATTTTTAGTGGTTTTGCAACCAGCATAATCAGAATCACTATACGAAATTAATTCTAATGTGCTAGTTTTTGGATAAAGTAGTCCAAGGTCTAAAGTGGTTTTAAGATAGCTAAAAATGTGTTTACTGCCCTAAGATGTGATTTCCTTGGGTCTGTCTGGAATCTAGCACATAAGCATACACTAAAAATAATGTTAGGTATACTAGCAGTTAAAAGTAAGGAACCAATCATACTTCGATATATCCTCTGATCAACTTTCTTACTACTTTCATCATTATCTAATGAGATTGAAGTATCCATTGGTGTGTCCTTTCCCAAAGTGATGGATGCATGTTCCTTCTTTTGAACGCCTTATTTGCAAACCAATAAAGAAAGGGAGCTCTCCCATGTGGTTCATTTCAAATTCATCCTGCATAATCTTTGCAAATTCTTGGCATAACACTTTGTTAGTAGAACCAAAAATAATTTTATCCACATATATTTGAATCAAAATAATATCATTATTAACTCTATTAATAAACAATGTTGTATCTACTTTACCAACATTATAACCCGAATCGATTAAGAATTTTCTTAATCTTTCATACCAAGCTCTTGGAGCTTGTTTCAATCCATATAACGCCATTTTAAGTTTATAAACATGGTTATTTTGTTTTTCATGAACAAACCCGGGTGGTTGTTCAACATATACTTCTTCCTTAGTATATCCATTAAGAAAGGCACTCTTCACATCAATTTGAAATAAAGTAAAGTTCATATGGCATGCAAATGCTAACAACATCCTAATAGATTCAAGCCTAGCTACGTGAGCAAAAGTTTAATCAAAATCTATACCTTCTTCTTAGCAATAGCCTTGGGCTACTAACCTTGCCTTGTTTCTCACCACATTGCCATCCTCATTCATTTTATTTCGGAACACCCACTTGGTTCCAATGACGAAGTGGTCCTTGGGCCTAAGAACTAGCTCCCATACTTGGTTTCTCTCAAATTGCAACAATTGCTCTTGTATATCCTCAATTCAAGCGCTGTTTACAAATGCCTCATCCACTTTCACTAAAAGAAAATAGGTCTTTGCTGATGAGACCATTACTGATAGCCAAGTTTCCCGTCAGTATATGTATAATTTTACGTGGTTTTAATGCCGACAATAGAAACCCGTCAGTGATAATGTACATTCACTGATGATCAAATTAGCCGGCAGTAAAGGCTGGTAATCACCGACGTCACTATCAGAAAGATCAAGCATCCATTGATGGTCCATCAGTGATATTTTGGCAATACGACAGATTCATTGACCGACTATCCTTCCGTCAGTGATACCTTGTCTTGACTGACGAGAGGCACTGACAGTGAAATTTTAAATATTATGCTAATTTTATGAATATGTTGAATTAATTTTCGATGACGACGTCGGTCAGCAAATGTTGCGATATTTAGACAAAAGTTCACTGACGGCCCTGTCAGTAAAGATTACAAAGCCAGCACCATTTTTCCACTAGGAGTGTAACCATCACTGACAGGAATTCTCCCGTCAGTGAATATAGGTTTCAATGACGGCCTGGCAGTGAACCCTCCAAATTATATCACCGTGATCGAGGCCACTATGCCTCCTTTCCCTGACGGCACGTCAGTAAAGCTTACAGATTATGCACCATTTTTCCACTAGGCACGTAACAATCACTGACGGGAATTCTCTCGTCAGTGGCTGTAGGTTTCAATGATGACCCATCAGTGAACCCTTCATATTATGTTGCTACGATCGAGGCCACTATGCCTCATTTAACTGACGGACCGTTAGCGAAGATGACATATCTGACAGGCCGTCAGTGAAACCCCTAGATTTTTTGTAAGAACGGTGTCGGAATCGAGGATACACTCATAGCCACTGATGGTACCGTTAGTATATCCTACTATTACTGACGGTATACTATGATATACTAACGGTACCCTTAGTAATACCCCATATAATTCCTAAACTACTCTTTCATTTGTACGCTTTCTCACTTCACACCCATTCTTATTTCTTTTACTCTTTCATTCGTAGGCTTTCTCACTTCACACCCATTCTTCTTTCTTCTACACGTGTCTTCAACTACGATTGATCGGCTTCCCCGTCGCACGATCGTTGCTTGTTTGGCTTCCCCTTCGCTCGGTACTTGCTTGTTCGTCTACCGCTCGTTGTCATTCGTCTTCGCATCGACTTGTTTCCCTTGAAATTTGTATGTTCTTGATGGATTGCATGTATCAAATATGTCTTAAAATGCCTCTGATCAAATAGGTAGCATTGCTTGTGTCAAATACGGTTATCTTAGTTTGGCAAGATGGGTGTTATAATTGCGATTGAAGTTTTGATTTTTGGTCACCGATGCTGATATAGACTACAAGGGCACCGATACTGATATACACTGCATTGGGATGACACGGCGTGATACGATGAGATTTAATCAAATTCTAAAGAGTATGATAAAAATTGGAATCATCTTTTTTTAAAATATTGACGTTTTCTGAAAAATTGATTTTTTTGTTTGATTGAAAGGTGATTGTTTGGAAAATATGCCAACTTTAGTGTTCTAAAGTGAATTTTAGTTGAAAATCAGTCTTTTTGTTCTTTTTCAGTATTATGGTTGAAGGATGCCCTGTGTGTGTGTGGGGTCTGCAGGCGGGTGGTCTGTGTGTGTGGTCTGTGTGTGTTGGGGATGTGTATGTGAGGTGTGTGGGTGGGGTTTGTGTGGGGTCTGTGTGTGTGTGGTCTGTGTGTGTTGGGGATGTGTATGTGAGGTGGGTGGGTGGGTGTGTGGGTGGGTGGATGTGGGTGTGGGTGTGTGTGTGTGAGGTTTGTGTTGGGTATGTGTATATGAGATTTAATCAAATTCCCATCTAAAAGTATATGTATTTGGATATAGATATTTATATCCAAATCTGTTAACCCGATAGGCCGACCCAAAATTTTAAAGATGTGCAATTTTCAATGCTAGATATTAGCATCTAAATAGTTTTAAGAGATGTCCAAGAGTTACAATGAAAATATAGTGTGCTTGCTAGGTTTATGTTTCATCCTTAGAAATTGAAAATTACTTCAAAATATCTAGAAATTTGATTTTATGAACTTGCAACCATGGTGGTAACAAGAACTTGGAGAATGTATACACAATATTTTATGCTGGTGTTTAATGAAGTCATACAGGTAAGTATGTATATATGTACATGCACGCTTGCACGTGTGTATGTGAGAGAGAGAGAGAGAGATTTAATAATAGAATTTAGTAAGTGGACATATTGATATGATGAGACATCAGTAATTTGGTACTTTTAACATGTTTTCTCTTATTTGTGAGTGTAAGAATTTTATCACGAATATGTAGTCTAAAAAATATTAAGCTTGTTTCCTATTTTATGCGTTTGTGTGTGATTTTATTTTGTTACATTATCAGCGTCATTTGTAGTACTTTCATTTTGTCACATTATCATGGTCATCTGGGATCCATACATCTGTTTTGCTTAACAATTAACAGTTACCATGTGTGGATACGTGGTACATGTTGCTTGTGAAGTTTGGAATCGAGGTTTGCATACCTGATGTCCATGATAATAATGGATAACATGACAGCTGTGGTTACATGGCAATATCTACTCTACTGAGCAGTGGTTACATGTCAATATCTACTCTACTGAGCAGTTTGTAAGTAGCTCTATACATGTAGTATTTGTAACAAGGAATTTTGTACATGTGGTGTATAACTACAAACAAATGGGAGTAATCAACAAAACTATATTATTTAACTAAAAAAGATCAAAATTAGTTTTCCATGCATGCATTAAACTTAGTTTGCCATGCATGTGGATCAAAATCAGATATAAGATTGTTACGTTCTTGATCATGACAGTAGTCCAAATCTCAAGGCCCAGCTTGGACTCATCAAACTCCATGATGGAGTTGATCACAGAGCTCCTCTTCACTCTTGGCCTCTGCTGCTTTTTCATGGTCGAGACCCAGACTGAAACCAATTTTTCCACAAATTTATCATCTACTGTCTCAATGCCAGCTATAGATAAAAACTAAAGGTGCTTTATTGTACTTACATAGTAACATAGAACAATTTGAAAACTTCAGTAGATCTAAAATGTAAATTTTGTGAATTTTGTTTAAATTATGTTACTCAAAATAGATGCTATATTTGAAAAGGAGAAAATATTATAAACTTTGGTAGATATGAGTTTCCTGGCCGAGGAGGCAAATGCTGCCAATTGGTAGATGCGGTAAGTTAATCAAGACAGCTCTTGCGTAGCATACTACACCTATCAATGGCTACAAATGCCTCCTCGACAAGGAAACCCATATCTACTAATGTAACGGCCTGTTTCAATCGTACCTTCTTCGTGCACGTGCTTTTGATCGTGCACGTGTTTATTTTTAGACTTTATTTGTTTTTGAACGTTTTTGTGTGATATGTCGTCGTGATCGTCTCTGAAAGTATTAGATTGAGGAACAACTTGGGAACGGCATATCTCGAGTCGTTCTTCAGTGGTACTATCTTAATTGACGTGACGTCGCGACTTTCTGTTTTGATGCGAGACGTTACGAATTTTAGTTTCGTCTCTCGAAATCAAAATTTAGATCCGTCTTCTCTGCTGACTTTCTTTAGTCATTTAGAACACCCCATAATTATTTTATAATTTTTGGACTTAATTTGACCTATTTTCTATTTTTTTGAAAGCTTTAAATAATATTAAAACCTAATTTTATAAAAGTTTTAATTACAACAAAATTTCTATATTATAATAACGTATTAAAGAATTTTCTGGCAAAGTTTCAGAATTTTTGGCCGCACCCATCTTGCGTGAGGGAGCGGAGAGCAATTTTAAATTATATTAATTATTTTAATTATTTTAATTACGATTTTCTTAACCCAAACCCTAACCCTAACTCTTTTATATTTAAATAAACCCTAGGCTAGGTTATTTTCGCAGCCACACAAACCCTAGCCGTCAAAAACCCCTCCCGACGTTCGTCGCAACGTTGCGACGATCGCAACGTGCACGACCGACGGCCACCCCCGCAAATCTCAGCGCACGACCGGAGCAAGCCCCAGCATCGCCGCTTGCAGCGCCCGCTGCATCGCCCCCCCCGCTGTCGCCCGCTCCGACCGAGAGCACCGCTCGGTCAGACCGAGCGCCCGCTCCGCACAGCCGCTTGGCCCGCTCCGCTGCACCCGCTAGCGTCCGACCGATGGCTTCGCCCGCTGTGACCGAGAGGCCGCTCCGCATCGCCCAAGCGCTGCACGCCCTCACCCGCAGCTCGCACGACTGACGGGATCCATCGGTCAGACCGAAGGATTCCCTCGCACAGCACGAGCCCCCGACCCCGCTGCGCTGCTCAGCATCCGACCGAGAGCTCCCCTCGGTCTGACCGAGAGAACTCTCCGCACCGACGGTGTCCGACCGACCAAACTTCGTCGCAAGTGGGTTTCTCCCACACCAACTTCTGTGGTGGGCCCCCCAAGTGCTCCTGAGGTGTTGTGGGCCCCCCTTGGACCCCTAGCACTGCTGTGGGCCCCACTTGGACGTGCTACTTCGCGGATTTGCCGTCTACGACGTTGCGACACGTCGTAGGCCTTCGTCGCAAGTTCGGACTTTTGGAGAATCGTGCGAGGACCAGATCTGAAGCTGTGGAGTGCTCCGATCAGACACGACATCCATTCTACGACAAACTCCGGTTCAGGTTGGTTCCCCGAAACTCGTAGAAACCCCCACAGTAGCTGACTGAACCCTAAACTAAAAACCGTCAACTTGAACTAAATTTAATTTTTAGCTCCTGTAAAACGTTGTACGAACATAGAAAATCGACGAACGGACTAATTTGACTGTGCACATAGGATAGATCGTCGATTAGGCTGATACATCAAAAAGTGACTTTTGACGAATAGGATAGTCCTGAAAACCTAGAAACAAAACCTAATAGGATTTGACGAATTCGCGACCTGACACCGTCGCCGTGACTGTTTCAGACGGACTACCGCGGACGCGACGACTGGACGAGACGCTTCGGGAGGACAACACACTCGCCATCGCAGGCAAGTGTATCCACTTGCACTTTTGGCCGTGTTTAGGCCTTAGTTGGTTAGAACTGTTAAATGTGAACAAATAGAACCGGACGTGAAATGATAGCGTCCGGGACGACTCTTGACGGCTCAGAGTTGACGACGAAGTCTGAGCCTGACAACAACAATTTTTGATGCTGTAGGGCTATCATGTGTGTGCGTGTGTGTGGACACCCTAGAATAACCTTCCCTGTCGTGTCACGTCACGTCCCGTCTTGCACAGCCCGCTGGGCAATAGGGCACTCGCCGAGTGATCCCTTGTACTGATTCACAGCCTGCGGGCAATATGGCACTCTCCAAGTTGAGAGAGTGATCCCTTGTACTGATACACAGCCCGAGGGCAATAGGGCACTCTCCAAGTGGAGAGAGTGATCCCTTGTACTGATTCTCAGCCTGCGGGCAATAGGGCACTCGCCAAGCTAGAGCGAGTGATCCCTTGTACTGGTGTCATGTCTTGTATTGTCTTGGGGTTTGGGGTTGGGTTGAGCGTGCGCACGGCAAGAGGGTCTGATCCCCCTCGAACCGTAAGGCGTGAACCCTTTCGTGTCTCACTTGTCTTGTCCTGCCTTGTTTCCGTCACGTCACGTCTTGTCTTGACACCTGTAGGATAGTCCCGTAGTTGGTAGCACACGCTACGACTACTACTTGTCCCGTTTTACTTTCCTGTTGCGTTACTTCCTGTCGTGTTACTCCGAAAAGAACCTCAGCATGCTAATCAACCAGTAAACTGTTGTGTAAAAGAACCTCAGCATGCTAATCAACCAGTAAACCGTTGTTTAAAGTTCGGTGCACTTGCAGTAAAGTCTAACCCTTCTTGTAGACTTTGCCGGACGTACAGTTCCTTTCTTTTGGGTGCTGTACGTCAGGTGCTCAGTCAGAGTTCGTGGACGAGGCAGATTCACTGGAGTACGAGGAGCCGAGGACGTCGACCCAGAGTGCGTGCCTGACGAGGACCAGACCTTGAGGTCTTTTTAGTCGTCACTTTCAGAGGTTACTACTTTCAGTTTTCTTTTAGATAGTTTGTTGCCACGCTTAGGCTTCTTTTTAGACTTTGTACTTGTTGGATATCATATCTCTAATTTAATGAATGCAAATTTCTTCTGTACTTTTGTTGTTTCGAACTATAAAAATGCAAGAACCTGAAATTCTTTTAAAATGGTACCCCTACAGACGCTTATTGGGTCCGAGCTTCTAAAGCTCTGGCCTAAGCGAGCCTCGTCACGTTTCGCTTCCGTCCATTTTGGGAAGCGGGGCGTGACAGGTTTTAGTGGTGGCCCATGCAGGTCTTGCAAAAGTTCGGAACAATAAAAGTACCGCATTCATTTGATATCCACGTACAAGTCTGAATTAGTTTCCCCGTCTTAGATAGTAGGAAGACTTAGGTAGACGTCCCAGGTTGATAGTCGGACGTCTTGGTTAAGATTTAGTCGTCCTCGTCCTAGACTATTTTAGCATCCCCATTTGATTCTGATCGTATTAGATATCTAGAGTCCTTCTTTTAGTTAGACGCTCGCCCAGCTCCATCGACTTCGGGCCCAGCAGAACGTAACCTCGATTCTCTTAGGAACCTCCTCTTTAGATCCTGATTATATTCTAGCTCATAGGAAGCCTTGAGCTGAGTTCTCCTAATTTTTAGACGACCCGATGATTAGAACCCTTGTCCTCTAGCTTCCCCCCTGATCCTTGCAAATTTTGTGCTATCGACCATAGAGTCCCCTCGTAGCTCTTCACGATTCATATCTTACGCGTAATCTTCATGCGATCATTTTTCCTTTCTCTCGATTCTCGTGATCGTTTCCTGACGATTATCATCGATCATTCGAATCCCTTCCTTGACCAATTCTACCTCCTCTAAAATTATTTTCGACTTTCCTTATTAAGTTTTCGCTCTGACTTGATTTCTTTGAAAACCCCTATATTATATACTTAAGATTTGTTGTTTTGAATCGAGTTAAAACTTTTAATTGACTTGGAGCTTTCTTGGACGTAAATGTTTTAAGTCAATATCTCACATTATTTGCCTTGTTACCAAAATATATATATTACTTTTATAAACTACACAATATATTTCTACTATCTTGTATTTATTTTCAAAATTTCCCCTTTCCCAAAACCTGCTTCCTTAAAAGTATTTTTGAAATTCATTATTAAATTCTCCGCCGAATTTGACTTCTTTGAAAACTTTTATTAATTATTTAAAATTTCTTATTTTCGGTTAAGTTAAAATTCTTTCGCAAATTTTGAAACCTTTCGGTCGTAAAAGTTTTAAGTTACGACCTCGTACTTATTTTCGAATCAGTATCCATCGTATTTTAGTTTTAAAACTTTGTTACCATTTCGGGAATTCACTATATCATTTTTCTAACCTACGAAATTTACTTTTTAACCATGTACGTACGTACATTAGGATATTTTTCTAAAACAAAGGGGGATTTTAAATTTCTTACATATAAACATCTCTATGTTCATCGTGCTCATACTTCAAGAACCTTTGTTTAAATTCATTTTCATTTACAAAACAATCGCTACCTCATCCCACTTTTATTTCCTTTATTTCTTGTTTTCGAAACCCATTATTAAATTCTTCGCTCGGTTTAACTTCCTTGAAAACCCTTTATTATATATATTTAAAATTTATTGCTTTTCGATTAAAAGTTCCTTCTTAGATTTTGAAATCTCCTTGGTCGTCAATTTTCAAGTTACTATCTGAAAATTATTTTCAAATCGGTATCTTTCATATTTTCATTTTTAAAACCGTGTTAACATTTGGATAATTCAATTTATATTTTTCTGGGCTACCAGATCTATTTCTAAAGCACTTACAGTTCATACCTTTAAAATATTTTCTGGACTAGGTGGAACTTCAATTATTATTATTATTATTATCATATCTGATCTATGTTCCTCGTGACCACATTTCAAAATCTTTGTGAAAACTTATTTCCATTTGCAAAACAATCGTTTTCCATCCAACCAACTACCTCCTTATCTTGCCTTATTTGAACTCGTTCCTTCCGATCTTATTTCGTTCCGCTTTTGATTTAGTTTTCTTTCCTTCTTTTATCTAGACATTAGACCTTGTAGTTATCCATGCTATCTCCAGTTTAGGAGTAGGCCCTCTGGTAGGTGATGTCGTTGCAGTGCCTGAGTATAGGTAGAGTGTGTAGACCTGTATGAGTGTGTCATCTTTAGGATCCTGATGTTTGTCTCCTGTGTCTTGAATGTGTACTCAGTGTTAACCATGGTAAGCTGGAAGTTGTCTGAATGACGGTATTCATACTTATATGAATGGTGTCATCGCAGGCAGATCCTTAGAATGAGTTTTAATTTTGATGAATGGTTTATCTTGGTTGTATGTGAATCATATCAAAACCTTGTTTTTTTAAAACCAAATCTTTAAAGTTTTAAAACTAGCTCACAAGATCACAAATCACTTAACCTCCCTCATCCATTACCGCAACACCACACGTTTTTCTTAAATGTTTTAAAATATTTCCTTGGCCTTAAGTCTCTCTTTCTCTTCCCTTCTTTCTTCCTTAAACAAAATTTTCGTGTTTATGGTTGTTATATTAATTGGGGCTAGCTATTATCGTTATAGGATTTTGTTTGCAGGTAGGCTTGGAGTGAGATGAGTTTTATTATGGGAATGATTAATTGATTTTGGAAAAACAAGGATGATGGATTAGAATAATTTTTTTGGATGAAAAGAATGAACTGTCTCAGACTTATTTATAAAACCGAAGTGTGGTGGACTCAATGGAGAATTCTGTTTGAATGAGATTAAATGCGAGGAGATGATGACTCATCAGACTTGAGGCTTAGACGGGTAGTAGATAGGAGTAACTACGGAGAATAGTATGAGTTAGGGTGATCATGAGATTGAGTAGAGCTTATATTAGCATTGAGACGGATTGATGAATTGACGTGAGAAGACTTTGAGAATAACACGACGTGTGGAGATAAATGGATGATTAGGCAGTCGGACTTAATATTGGTTGGGATTAGTTATAGTGAGTAGGATGTGATGTACTTCTGATAGATCAAAATTATTTGGTGGATAAATTTATGGGGAGATATGACGAGAATGTATTAAAGACACGACGATTGCTGATTGGTGAAGGTATTACAGGATAGACAAATGTTTTGTCTTGGATTGGTGGATGACTAGAATCTCATTTTGGAGATTTATTAATGATGGGAAAAGATTTAGAAATTTAAAAGATATTATTGAGAAGATGATTATCATTATTTTTTTTATGAGAACTTGGAGTTGGAAATTGGAACGGTAATGATGGATCTATATTATTAGGAGGTGAGTTTAGTCGTGGCTTTGCCCAGTGAAAAGATGGATTATGGAGTATTATTGAGGAATGTTGTTCGAAGTTACAGGATTAGAAATCTTTACGAGTAGGTATGAGAGTTGCGGGTATAAGGTTATATGAGTAATATTATTACTAGTGTGAGTGATTCCGAGGGCGGAATCATTTCTAAGGTGGGTAGAATGTAACGGCCTGTTTCAATCGTACCTTCTTCGTGCACGTGCTTTTGATCGTGCACGTGTTTATTTTAGACTTTATTTGTTTTTGAACGTTTTTGTGTGATATGTCGTCGTGATCGTCTCTGAAAGTATTAGATTGAGGAACAACTTGGGAACGACATATCTCGAGTCGTTCTTCAGCGGTACTATCTTAATTGACGTGACGTCGCGACTTTCTGTTTTGATGCGAGACATTACGAATTTTAGTTTCGTCTCTCGACATCAAAATTTAGATCCGTCTTCTCTGCTGACTTTCTTTAGTCATTTAGAACACCCCATAATTATTTTATAATTTTTGGACTTAATTTGACCTATTTTCTATTTTTTTGAAAGCTTTAAATAATTTTAAAACCTAATTTTATAAAAGTTTTAATTACAATAAAATTTCTATATTATAATAACGTATTAAAGAATTTTCTGGCAAATTTTCAGAATTTTTGGCCGCACCCATCTTGCGTGAGGGAGAGGAGAGCAATTTTAAATTATATTAATTATTTTAATTATTTTAATTACGATTTTCTTAACCCAAACCCAAACCCTAACTCTTTTATATTTAAATAAACCCTAGGCTAGGTTATTTTCGCAGCCACACAAACCCTAGCCGTCAAAAACCCCTCCCGACGTTCGTCGCAACGTTGCGACGATCGCAACGTGCACGACCGACGGCCACCCTCGCAAATCTCAGCGCACGACCGGAGCAAGCCCCAGCATCGCCGCTTGCAGCACCCGCTGCATCGCCCCCCCCGCTGTCGCCCGCTCCGACCGAGAGCACCACTCGGTCAGACCGAGCGCCCGCTCCGCACAGCCGCTTGGCCCGCTCCGCTGCACCCGCTAGCGTCCGACCGATGGCTTCGCCCGCTGTGACCGAGAGGCCGCTCCGCATCGCCCAAGCGCTGCACGCCCTCACCCGCAGCTCGTACGACTGACGGGATCCATCGGTCAGACCGAAGGATTCCCTCGCACAGCACGAGCCCCCGACCCCGCTGCGCTGCTCAGCGTCCGACCGAGAGCTCCCCTCGGTCTGACCGAGAGAACTCTCCGCACCGACGGTGTCTGACCGACCAAACTTCGTCGCAAGTGGGTTTCTCCCACACCAACTTCTGTGGTGGGCCCCCAAGTGCTCCTGAGGTGTTGTGGGCCCCCCTTGGACCCCTAGCACTGCTGTGGGCCCCACTTGGACGTGCTACTTCGCGGATTTTCCGTCTACGACGTTGCGACACGTCGTAGGCCTTCGTCGCAAGTTCGGACTTTTGGAGAATCGTGCGAGGACCAGATCTGAAGCTGTGGAGTGCTCCGATCAGACACGACATCCATTCTACGACAAACTCCGGTTCAGGTTGGTTCCCCGAAACTCGTAGAAACCCCCACAGTAGCTGACTGAACCCTAAACTAAAAACCGTCAACTTGAACTAAATTTAATTTTCAGCTCCTGTAAAACGTTGTACGAACATAGAAAATCGACGAACGGACTAATTTGACTGTGCACATAGGATAGATCGTCGATTAGGCTGATACATCAAAAAGTGACTTTTGACGAATAGGATAGTCCCGAAAACCTAGAAACGAAACCTAATAGGATTTGACGAATTCGCGACCTGACACCGTCACCGTGACTGTTTCAGACGGACTACCGCGGACGCGACGACTGGACGAGACGCTTCGGGAGGACGACACACTCGCCATCGCAGGCAAGTGTATCCACTTGCACTTTTGGCCGTGTTTAGGCCTTAGTTGGTTAGAACTGTTAAATGTGAACAAATAGAACCGGACCTGAAATGATAGCGTCCGGGACGACTCTTGACGGCTCAGGCTTGACGACGAAGTCTGAGCCTGACAACAACAATTTTTGATGCTGTAGGGCTATCATGTGTGTGTGTGTGTGGACACCCTAGAATAACCTTCCCTGTCGTGTCACGTCACGTCCCGTCTTGCACAGCCCGCTGGGTAATAGGGCACTCGCCGAGTGATCCCTTGTACTGATTCACAGCCTGCGGGCAATAGGGCACTCTCCAAGTTGAGAGAGTGATCCCTTGTACTGATACACAGCCCGAGGGCAATAGGGCACTCTCCAAGTGGAGAGAGTGATCCCTTGTACTGATTCTCAGCCTGCGGGCAATAGGGCACTCGCCAAGCTAGAGCGAGTGATCCCTTGTACTGGTGTCATGTCTTGTCTTGTCTTGGGGTTTGGGGTTGGGTTGAGCGTGCGCACGGCAAGAGGGTCTGATCCCCCTCGAACCGTAAGGCGTGAACCCTTTCGTGTCTCACTTGTCTTGTCCTGCCTTGTTTCCGTCACGTCACGTCTTGTCTTGACACCTGTAGGATAGTCCCGTAGTTGGTAGCACACGCTACGACTACTACTTGTCCCGTTTTACTTTCCTGTTGCGTTACTTCCTGTCGTGTTACTCCAAAAAGAACCTCAGCATGCTAATCAACCAGTAAACTGTTGTGTAAAAGAACCTCAGCATGCTAATCAACCAGTAAACCATTGTTTAAAGTTCGGTGCACTTGCAGTAAAGTCTAACCCTTCTTGTAGACTTTGCCGGACGTACAGTTCCTTTCTTTTGGGTGCTGTACGTCAGGTGCTCAGTCAGAGTTCGTGGACGAGGCAGATTCACTGGAGTACGAGGAGCCGAGGACGTCGACCCAGAGTGCGTGCCTGACGAGGACCAGACCTTGAGGTCTTTTTAGTCGTCACTTTCAGAGGTTACTGCTTTCAGTTTTCTTTTAGATAGTTTGTTGCCACGCTTAGGCTTCTTTTTAGACTTTGTACTTGTTGGATATCATATCTCTAATTTAATGAATGCAAATTTCTTCTGTACTTTTGTTGTTTCGAACTATAAAAATGCAAGAACCTGAAATTCTTTTAAAATGGTACCCCTACAGACGCTTATTGGGTCCGAGCTTCTAAAGCACTGGCCTAAGCGGGCCTCGTCACGTTTCGCTTCCGTCCATTTTGGGAAGCGGGGCGTGACAACTAAATTCTCTCCTTCTCAGATAAATCATCAGCGATATTGTCTTGAGTAACATAATTTTAACAAAAATCGCACAATTTATATTTCAAATAGACTTAAGTGTCCAAATGGTTCCATGTTGCTATGTAAGTACAAAAAAGCGCCTTGAGGTTTTATCTGTAGATGGCATTGAGACCGTTGGTGATAAATTTGATAAATAAAATTGATTGCAGTCAGTGTCTCGACCATGAAAAAGCATCAGATGCCAAGAGTGAAGAGGAGCTCTCTGATCAACTACATTAGCATCTGTGTTTAATAATGTTTTGTATATGAATCATATATGAATAAGATTAACATAACAACACAAATCGATGTCATTAACCTATTAATTTCAAGCCAGATGCATTTTATGGTAACATTTAATTTTGTTGCATTATCAGTTGTTTTCATACCTAATATTGTCCCAATGTATAGTTAATCATCGGTTTTTAATTATTTCAATTTTCTCTGGCATAATCCATAAAATGCACATGGCAGGAAAGAAATGAATGATTCTACTAGAATGGCATGTCATATTATGATAGGATCTAAATAATCCATACACATAATCATATATGAAAATTAGGTCCAGGTGGTAGAATCAAAACAAAAATGAATCTTTAATGAAAGAATTGAAAGGTTTTCATTGAAGGTTAAGATCTAAATATACTTAATAGAATCTAATAACAAACAAGCATGTCATACACAGTAGTTATCATATTCATAATTTTTAACAATCTTCACAAAGAAGCATGCATGATGGAATGAGATGTGTAATGACAACATGTTCCAAAGATATGAAAATCAATATACAACTAACCAATCTATTATATAAATGTTATAGCTACCATGATTCATGAATCATAATAAGACGTATACGACATACAAGGGCATGGTAGTCACATAAACAAACAATCTCCATGAGGGTGTGACATGAATGAGCTAATGAAGAAGTATGCTATGCTATGTTACAAAAATCTAAAATATTAAAATACCAATTGTACTAAACACATACTTACAACCATTTAGCTCTCCATATATGTGTGCATCTCCAAGGCACCATCCTCTCCTTTGAATTGATCCTTCATTTGTAAACCAAGGAGTGTGTAGGGTAGGAATTTTGTACAACAATCTGATATTAAACAATTGGTGATATCCAAAACCTTTTTGAACCCAGGGGTTAAAGAACAAAAACAAGTAGTCCAATAACCAATCATATACCAATTATAAATAGCAATCATCAATAAAAATACATGATAGCAATCAACCATTTCATACTCCCACATAATCATACAAAATATGTAAACTAGAGAGTAATGGATGAAATTACACATATATGGGTATAAAAAGTAATCCTACAAGCATGGTACCCAAGCAATGAAGTGCAATGTGAGTGAGTTAGCAAGGTGGAAATCAAACAAAAGCAGAGTTTGATTTTTATATATAGTCGCATGAGAATATGTTATTCCTAATACACGATTCTATATATGTGTTCCTATCATGTCTAGAAAAATTTTTAGGAATCTACAAAGATAGTGATTTAGGATTCTTAAGGAGAGGTTGTGTAGTGGCATGAGTAGGAAGTTGGGATGCACGCTTGTGAGGTGGAACATAAATATTAGCATGTCCAGTGTGTAAAACATGCAAATGAGCAGTAATTCTAGCATGAAATTTTTTAAGAAATATGTTATAAATAATCCATGAATAAACATATGAATATGGATTATGAATACACAATGCACATGAGTCAAGAATTTGACACAAATGACATATATAGACATGAATGGCATAAAAGACACATAATATGCAAACATAGGATATGCATGAGATAGTCTTAAACACAAAGTGGCATCTATATGCATCAAACCCACATAGATACCAAATGTAAGAATATACTTACAACATTAAGCTCCCCCTACTTTGGTGCATCACTTAAGCACCATCAACTCCATTTGAATGGAAATCTTTGCAAATCAAGGAGTTGGTAGAGTTGGTATTTCAAAGTGGATTGAACCTAGAAAATATAATTTTGGTATCCAAAAACCTTTTTGGATCCTATGGATTAGTGAACAAATTTAAATACTAAATTCAAATAATTGTAACCCATATCCTAATGTAATCACACATAATTTTCATGATACATGTAACCATATCACTTGATAAATGTTTAACCATATACATGCATGTACCAATTGTACCAAAAGTAAATATGTATATTAATCCAAAAGCATGACTTGTATCACATGCAATAAAACATAAATATAAACCAAAGCATGTATTGCATGAGAAAGTATTAAATATTCTAGACATGAAAAGCCTAAACACAATGATTTACTAATAATCAAACAATGGAAATCAAATTCAATAAGAATTTAAGTTTCCAACAAACATGAGCATCCAAGACCGATATGCAAACAAAAGAATAAACCAATTCTTAACACAAGTGCTTTGGTACTCATAAAATGAATATAAACTTATGGTACCAAGCATGTTGGGTCAACGAAAACTAACCATTTGGAAACCAAGTCCAAGAGGACCTTGATTTCCCAACATAATCATCATTCCACATAATATCATGAATATATGATTGCACATACATATCCGTAGCATGATTGCTAGTGTTCTTAGGACCCCAAATAGTGTATGTTTTGGGTATCCTCTTCCTAGTGGTCGCATGTATAAAAGTTTGATCTCTACGTGGTGCATGTGGCCTAGGAACATATGATCTAGCAACAGCACATGGATAGTTGTATGGAAGATTGTGTTGAGATAAAACATGATGATGGGCATGTGATCCATTGTGTGTTGTTCCATAAATACGTGGATGAACATGAGGTGCATATGCATGAAAACGATCATGAGAATAAGCATGCATACGTGGATGTGATGTGTGATCATAAGCATGTGAAGGTGCATGAGCATGAGTACGTGCATGAGAGTGTATCAAATGAGTCTGTGCACGTGCTCGTGGGTGTGGAACATAAAAACTATCATTTGTAGGAATGTGAGGAGTGGAGGCATTCCTACGAGTATTGGTGTATATGGAAGCATGTCCCCTTCCTTTGATGTCCACCCTTGGTGGGTTTCCTTACAAAGGAGGGAGGAATAGGAGTGGTGGTTTCCTTGGTAGTAGAACTACTCAAGTTGTTAGAGACACCACTTGTGGATGCACCAGAGCCATCCTCACAAAATCTATAGTTACTTCACTATAGGAGATGCGTGCATTGGATGCACTTGCCTTAGAATAACCAAGGCCAAAACGATGGTTTGCCGGTACTTGATTCTTTAGCAAATCATCCAAAATGTCCTTTTCCTTATCGAATCTCACAACAATGGAGGACAAGAGCTCATATTTCTTAGAAATTGAAGAAATAGTGGCATTCAAGGTGGATGCACGTGTGGTGAGCCCGTGCACTTGGGATTTGAGAGCCTCATTCTCAATGCCCAAACTAGTGTTTTGAGATTGAAGATTTTCAATCTCAAGATCGTTACTATCCACAATGGTAACACGATCAAGTTGAGATTTGAGGGACTCCGCCTCTTTTCTCAACATGCCATTTTGAGTAAGCAAACTTGCTTTCTTAATAGCGAGTGTCTCAACAATGGTGTCATTCTTTGAGGTGCTACATGTAGATGTGTTAGTGAGACTAACAATCTTATTCTTAGCATCACAATATTTATGCGTAAGCTTTTGATATTTATCAACTAATTGTTCAAAATCAATTCTAAGATATTCCATTGTTACCTCTTCATTGTTGCTATCACTTCCACTTGAATCGCTTGATTCGTCCCTAGAGTCACCCATAGTGGCATCCTCTCGTACCATCAAACCCATGAGTGAATCCCTTTCATCATTGGAGGAAGAACAATACGAGGTGGACTCTTCTTGCTCCGCTAGCATGTGCCATATTTGATATGCCGTCGTAGCATTGGACACATGCATAAGAATGTCATAAGTTAAATAATCAAGCAAGATGTCCATTACCTATTCATTTTTCTCCACCAATTCTTTTTGCTCATTTGTCCATTCTGTTGGATTCTGTGGATGGCAAGCAACACTAGAAGGGGGGGGTTTGAATAGTGTTGTTCAAATAATAAAACTTTTTCGCTCAACTATATTAACACAAATAAATTCCTTCTAACGTTGCCTAAGAAACCAAGTAGAGTGATCTACGCTTGGTTCTTAATCAACAATATAATTTTTAAAATGCACAAAGAAATTTCACAGCAGGTAGTCGACTCCCTATGAGCAGTAGTCGACTCCCAGAGAATATGTGAGAACAAATAAGATCACAAGTATGAATTTCAGCGAATAGAGATAAATTGATCTTTGCTGTAGATAGAAGATATAAATGTAAAGATAATCAAACACAGATCAACAATTGCAAACAAAAGGATTTTATCCTGGTTCCCCGCAACCCGGGTACGTCCAGTCCCCGACCAATCCGGTACGAGATTTCCACTATCTGCCTTGGCAAATACAAGCACCTAACTTCACTCGTTAGGATTTCCAACGACCTAGCCTTGACCAGGATTTCCGATCACAACACCTAGACTTGTCTAGGGTTTACCCTTGCCTCACAAACCGAGGATTTTCCAACTGGCAACAACTAGACTTGTCTAGTGTTACAACAATCAACACAATAAGAGATTTGTCCAATACTCTACAATAAGTGATAGAGATTGGTTAATACACCCGATTCTATAGCCAATCAAAAGATAGAAAATTTGTGTAGTGGCTTAATAGAATGATAGTCTAGATCACACAAAGATACGAGATAAGTTCTTTGTGATCTAGAGCTTTTTCAAAAAATCCTTCAAATAAAATTAGAGAGAATAATAGTAAGGATTTCGAAAAACAATTTAGCCAATAAAAAATAATAGTATGATCTTCAAAAAGAATGAGAAAATATTGCAAGATTAAAACAGAAATTAAACTGGCTAGAGAGAAAATTAGAGAGCTTTAATTCAAGAGAGCTTTCACAAATTTGATTTTCAATGTTGTATTTTTTACAAAATATTTCAGCTCTATTTATAGGGAAAAACTGAGATTTGAATTTCAAATTTCGTTTGACTTTTGTCCCAAAAATTTCGGAGTAAATTGCTCAAAGGATTTCAAAATTTGAATTTCAAAACGTCTGAAAATTTACAGCTGGTAGTCGACTCCCTCATATAGGTAGTCGACTCCCAGAGAACTCTAGGAGTTTTCGATCTCTGACAGGTAGTCGACTCCCTACTTTTGGTAGTCGACTCCCAGAGGAGTTTTTCCTGTTGTTCTTCTAGTCAGACAGGTAGTCAGCTCCAGGGTGCGTGGAGTTTCACTACGAAAAGTTATGAAGTGACTAGAAAAGCTCTTGAAAACTATTTTGAAGATAGTTAAAATTATTTTCGAAATCATTTGTGTGTGTGTTGTCTATTTGATATGGCTTTAACAAATACCCTAAAAGACACGACACACTCACACTAGACTCTGAACATGTCTTCGGGAGTTTTGGTCAACTTGATGAAGTGAAGGCGAGCTTCTCTTTGTGCTTCTCGAGCTTGAGCTTCATCACTTGAGTTTAGTCATGTTCGTCCTTGTCGTGGAGTATTGATGTGTGCTTCTTGGAGTATAAGTAGAGCTTCACGAAATCTGCACACTTCTAAGTGTAGTGTAATTAGTACACTAAGCATTCATTTGGTGTGCTCATCATCAAAATCACTTGGGGTGGAATTCAATTTCCATCACTCTCCCCCTTTTTGATGATGACACCCAAATGAAAAAAAATGAAGTATGATTGAATATGAATAATATTTCAAGTATACTTATTCCCCCTGTTTTGATGCGATTCTCCCCCTGCATCGAACCTGTTAAGAAATACAATTCATATATTTTTCTCCCCCTTGTCATTAACAAAAACAAAAGTAATTTCTACATAGCATTAAATCAGACGAATTCAATTTCATATGCCTGCAAGGGAGATGTTAGCTCATAGGAACAACTAAGTATTGCATAGTAGATAACTTCATAATAACTAGCATCACACAATAAGAGTTATTACAAACCATAGTTTAGAGAATCATTGTTTTAAAAAGAGAACCATTGTTTTGAAAGAGAAGTTCATGAAGCTAAGGATGACCGCTGTTCTTTTTCAGTTCCTTGATCTCTTCAATGATCATAACAAGCGTCTCCTCAGACATCTTGTTGCTTTTCACGACGATCTCCTTGAGGTCGTCCACCTTTTGATTGAGATCTTCAAATCCTTTCTCCTGCGAGATCTTCAATTTTCCAATCTTCTTTAGGAGCATCTCCTGAAGTTCAAGGATGTAAGCTGGAACTTCTTCTTCTTCTTCTTCTTCGCTTCCTCTTTCTTCTTCTTCTTCTTCTTCGGAATCTGAAATAACAACTTTCTTACCTCGCCTTGAGGATGATGATCCTCCTTCGGCAGCAATTTGTTCTTCAGGGACATTCTCATCAAGGTCATGATGGAGATTCATTCTCCCAAGAGCATGTACGTCAAAAACACGAGCAGGTTCTAGAATGGTTGTTTCATGATCCAATGGCACGTTAAAGCTAATGAATAGAATGGTCAGATAGTGCCCATGAGAAAGAGTGGAGGAAGGTTTATCAGATGAAGCTGAAAGTAGGATGGAATCCATGATGACTTTGGCCCAATTAACACGAATGTTACCTAGGATGGCATAAATGCATTTAGCTTGTTTTTCAGAAAGAATAGCATGACTCCCAGATTTTTGAGTTATGTTATACGACAAAATATTAGCCAAGATTCTCGCCGGATAGCGAAGATGGCTACAAGGAAGTTTGGTTTGAAAGTGTTTACCGGGCAGATACATTCTCTCTAGGATATTCTCATCAGTCATCTCAATTTTGTCAAGTATCATACCGGAGTATGGGATTCCTAGAGCTTCACCTAGGGATTTGACAGTTATTGCAAGTTTGGTATCCAGAACCTTAGTTATGAAACGACTTTTCACGAGATCATAATCCATGTTTGCATAAAAGAGATGAACAAGCCTAGGATAACATAGGTACACATTTTCAGCGGAGAACAAATTTGCTAAGTTTTGGAAATCTAGCAGACTGTCAATACCGTAATTGATAACTGTTGGATATTGGACTCCCCGGATTTGGTTTTGGATGATGAACAAACATAAATATAATATGTACTAACACTTTGTGAGCGCAGTTATGGAGATCGTCGCCAAATTCACATGAATAACAATTACGACGTCTCAAGAATTCTCAAAGCACGTGATCGTATGCCTAAAGCTTCGTTGAAGCTTATGGACCTATTTAGAAGTCATGAAGATTCGATTGAAGCTATTGAAGACGGTATCGTCAAGTTTAATTTATAGTCTTTAAGCTTCTTTCGTAGAATGTTAAGCCTTGAGTAGGTCTTACGTTTTAAATCTTCATAACGCTCATATCTTAGCTCTAGGATCTTAGTAGAAGTCCATACAATTCTTCCCGAAGCTTCGCGCTTCGATTCGGGACTTCTTGTGCATGTTAGTTGGTTCAAGAAGAAAAACTGACCGACTAGATGGTGATCTAGTCGGTCAGCCAAGCTTCTTGGACCGACTAGTTCTTCTCAGTTAAATCATAGCTCTTTACTGTTTACAGTTAGTCGGTCTAAGTTGACTCACCGACCGACTAGTTTGTGAACTAGTCGGTCAGTGATGCTTCTGTGACCGACTAGTTGAGCTTTCCCTGAACATGCACATTTTCACTTGAGCTACTGTTTATCATTAGTCGGTCTGTGCTCATTGATCGACCGACTAGTTGATGAACTAGTCGGTCAACTTTTCTTCTTAGACCGACTAGTTTTGTTTACTGTACATGCCAAATTTTTCACCATACTTACTGTTTATTGTTAGTCGGTCTATGTTCATTTGGTGACCGACTAGTTGGTGAATTAGTCGGTCAACATTTGTTCTTGGACCGACTAAGTCTAATTCTTCTCAGACTTCAGTTTTATCTGTTAGTCGGTCCACGTTGAGTAACCGACCGACTAGTTGTGAAACTAGTCGGTCAGTGACTCTTCTTAGACCGACTAGTTCCATGTGTCTGTGCTTTGATCTTTTCTCTGTTCACCCATTAGTCGGTTTACGTTAATTGACCGACCGACTAGTTGATGAACTAGTCGGTCGGTGATTGTTCTTTGACCGACTAGTTGGGTTCAGAAAAGAGCCGTTGGAGCCCTAATTGAAACGTTTTTCTCTCTCTCTCTCCTCTAACCTATAAATACTTGTTGGGCTGCATTCATTGCTGCCAAGGCTGATATTAATGCAAGTTTAGAGTTCAAGAGAAATCAATCCAAGCTCATTCCCTCCATTCATTAATCTCTCCTAACTCTTACTTCCAAAGAGAGATTTATTGAGTGTGAAGCCTTCCAAGCCAAGTGCTTGATTCTAGGTCACCAACATCCCCAAAGCTCTCCATCGCTGTTCTACATCTTGGAGCTAGGGTTTGGTGCCACTTCTTCCTCAAAATCATCCTTGCCCTAATTCGTAAGCAATACTCAAGGCATAGGTATTTTGTTCGGTAAGAAGTTTCTTTATTTCATTTCATATTTGATTTGTAAGTT
>CM061142.1:277728104-277810279 GCA_030789695.1 Scilla litardierei | reverse complement strand
ACCTTCTTTCTTCTTGGTTAGAATTGGTTTCCCACGAACAGCTCCGGCTTGAGATATCTTCATTAAGGTCTTGAAATTTAAATGTCCCAGTTTTTGATGACACTGCTCTGAAACATCAGTGGTGATATTGAAGCACTTGTTGAGATCTTGCAGAAGGTAACAGTTGTCATTTAACCTTTTTCCAGTAAGAATACATACATCATCTCTATTGAAGACAAGACATTCATCTTTGGTGAATCAGACGAGAAAACCTTGATCACACAACTGACTTATGCTGATGAGGTTTGCCTTCAAATCTTCTACATGCATCACGTCCTTCAGCTTCAGGGACCCTGTCACATTGAGGTTCTCTTTTCCAACTACCTTGCTTCTTTGACCATCTCCAAAGGTTACATGATCTTTGTTGCTGGCAGAATACTCAGTGAGAAGTCCCTTATTGCCAGTCATGTGTCGAGAGCACCCACTGTCAAAATACCACAGATTTTTTGAGAATGTAACCAACGAAGTGTATGCCTCCATGCTTACCAACTCAGATTTCTCAACTCATTTCTTCGTTGTCCTTTTGTTGGGATGTCTAACACTTCTGCCTTCATTCCAATGCTTCATGCGTCTGAAGCAACTCCAGTCATTGTGCCCTACTTGCTTACAGTAATCACATACATGACGCCTGGATGTTGAACCTTTCCTTTTCTTCTCCTTTGGCTCATACCCGTTGTGCTAACTCCGTTTTTCATGCTCTTTAGTAATGAGAACACGCCTTGTCTTGGATGTATGTAAGTGTCCCGCTCTGTTGTATCCGACTCCTGTTCGGTCTCCAGACACCTTTCCCATGTTGATAATATCATCAAGTTTAGACTTCCTGGAGTTCCATCTGTTGAGGGTGCTCTTCGCCTTCTCAGCTCTAAGCATTGTTCTCTTGAGGTTGTTCTCAAGATTTCTGAGACTAAGCTTCATCTTCAACAGTTTAGCCCTGGTCTCATCCTTCTCACTTCTCAGTCTGGAACATTCATCCTTCAAATTCTTGTTCACTTTGCAGATATCCATCTATTTGTTGAACATAATCTGATATGCTGACCGAATGTCTTCATCACAAACCTTATCCTTATTATCACCTTCAGAGTCGACCTCACTGCTAAATGTTGTACTATCTGTTTCAACATCATGTATCATATTTCCTCGTCTGGTACCTGATGTTGTAGCCGATGTTGCTGAAGGGTTTTGGAGAACTCTTAGGGCACAAAAACTCTATTCCTATTCTAATTCGGACAGAACATATACAAAAAAAAATTTTACAGTGGAAGAATAAACAAGTTTAACAGTTTAACTTAGCCCTAAGGTACAAGACGCTTAGCCAAGATCTATGACGACTCGGGATGGATCTGACAATCCCAAGAAGGATCTAACCTACTTTGATTAAATTAAACTAATGATTATAAAATACATACCCGGAATCTCAACCCTGGGGCAGGCGAGATGTTCCGCACCGTCTTCCAAACCGCTCCCCATCCCACGCCGAGCCGCTCCTTGAACCGCTCCCCGAACTGCTCCTTGAATCACTCCGCATCCCAAGGCGATCAATCCCCGTGTCGTCGAGCCAACCACACATGGAAGAAAGTTTCACGCGAGTAAAACCTTCGCCAAGATTTCGGATCCAAATCTGAACTCCTTTACGGCTTTGCTAGAGCCCTCAGGAGTAAGGCAGAAATTTAGGGAGATAGAGAAATATTAATTTAAGCCTAGATCCGAGCGTGCTCCAATATTTACGGGAGCCGCTCAGATCTAGAGCTTGGGACGAGTTTTGAGGAGGAGAGCAGACCCCTATTTATATAGGCGGCTGACTGCTCCCCTTTACTCAAAATCTGATGTGGGACTAATTTTAGAGTTAATCAAATTCAATTTAGTTTGCCTTTCATAAAGGCTAAACTTCCGTGAATTTTAACTCCCTTGTCATTGAGCTTCATGATTGATACAACCTATCAATTCGAAGGGCGTTCAACGGTGAACGCATAGGAAAAAACGGCTCATCAATCCGAGTCCGTTTGACCCCTCAATTGTATGTCCAAAGTTCAGCCCAAGACTAGATTTTCGACTAAAACCAGACATCAAATCTGTCCAGTAAACCTAGGGTTCTGCACCCATAGTGGGACCCATCAAGTGGGCCCCACCGCTCAAAAACAGGCTGACTGGGTGCCTGGCCCAGACCTGGGCGCAGGCGCCCATGCACCAGGCGCTCAGGCGGGCGCCTGGGCAGGCGCCCAGGCGCCTGGGCCTGGGCGCAGGCCCAGGCCCAGGGTGCCTAGTACCCTGGGCGCCCAGGACCAGGGTAGGGCCTGGGCTGGCCATTGATCCAGACCAGACCAGAATGGTCTGGCCTGGGTCAGTCTGGTCTAGTCTGAACTGACTTGACCCATTGGGCTGTTTTGAGCATAACTTGGGCATCTGGCGTCCAATTTGGTCGCCGTTCGAACCTAGGCGTAGACCTGGACATTCCTGTCTTACCCGTGAACTTTTCCTTTCAATTATTTATTAAATATAGTCTTAAACAATTTAAGATACATTTAATCTCTTTCGCATCATATGCAAATTAGTCCCTATCTAGGCTTAAATTATCATTTGCATCAAATACAAATGATCTGAGGGCACATTCCTCTACATCTCCCACTTGCACTCAGGAGTATTTATCCCGAATACAGTAGATCATTACAAACATCTTTTGCAATATTTTATCCCTTGCATCAAATGAAACTTATTCTCCCTAACTAATTTCTACCTATTACTAGACGAAGGTCGCACTCTGTGTGAGACCCTACAGCCTGACCCTTACAACAGGTTGGGCTCGAAGCCCTATATGGCAGTGACCACGAGCAGTGGTTGCCGTCCTTGCTTCAGGAATCATTATTATGTGGTTGACTCATTGACATGAGTATTGTCGGGACCACCCTGACTGTTTCCGTGATGAGTTCCGCAGTTATAGTCTCTTCGTCTAAACTATGTCGTGTAGATCAAGTCTAGGGTACGGTCAAACTGTCAACCCCAATAACTTGACTCCTGGTAGTTTTTATCGATCTTTAGTTAAATAATGTTGGACTTCTTCCAACATACTCTGGCCGGAGATTTCACTAAAGATCGAACTAACTCTACGACACTAACTCCCATTGACTGGGAGAGACGAATCATCTCTTGGTCATTACTCGCCTCGTACGCTTCAAGTGACACCCAATCAAAGACCTTTAGACAGGCCTTGCCTCGAAGCTAGGTCAGTTAATCTAAGTGGCACCGTTCACGCACAGGTTCGAAAAAATGACCTCAAGTCAAAAGACCAACTAGCCTATCATCACTAAGAGTTATCATTGACAGATTGGTCAATTTAACCATATGATAACTCTTGTGGATCGTTCAGTGAACTCATTCTCTAATGAGCACATGTGCCTCGTCTTCGACTTCGTGAAGTCAAGCGATCATAAGATCATCGCCACTGCTAAACGGTGAAGACTAAGACACAATGGTCTATCCAATGTTTCGATATCCTTGTCTCGAAACATCTACGACCACGAACCCTTTTAGACTTATGCTACAAACGGTCAAACATTTCTCCATGATCGAGATACTCATATCGATACATGTTTGACCTTGCATAACGTCTCAGGACTTTACCTAAGTCAATATCTAATGTTAACTACATTATAACATAACTTGGATAAATTATTACCAAACAGCTTACTGTTATTTCGAACAAGATATTTGTGCTATTCACACATAGAGATAGATTGAGGTATCATCTCTCAACATCTCCCACTTGCACTTAGGCCCATTTATCTCGGTAACTTATACCGTTTTACACATAAGTTTTCCCGACTTCATGTGGTAGAGCCTTCATGAGTGGATCTGCTAAAACCGTCTACACTATAGACTTAAGGGGTTGTTATGTTAATGTTAGACCAACCATTTGAATCTCATTCAAATAATTCATTTGGTCTGTCGGAATCCATAATATTTTATTTCTAGTTCATCGTACCTTACGATAATCATTTAAATTTGTTAATGGTCATTTCAAATGGCTCATATCTATTTCTGATAAACTATCAAACTTTTTGATTACTTTGTCAAATTATATGTTCCATTTCTTTGATGCCTTGCATGTAACTTATACGCTCCCACTGACCTTAAAAACTATCTGGCTAATTCATATAAGTTGGTCCATCTAAATCATATTTAGAAAAACGAACTTATAAGTAAATGCTCCAATTTTCATGGTCAACTTAAGCGTTTACATCGAGTTTGGTCCGAGTAGATCTGTACACATCTGCTGGCAGAAAACGGTTTCATGATAATCCGTTTATAGGAATTAGGATGAAAAACCGTTCTCGACTAAACATGATTGCACTTCACTATTTTCCTCCTGCACCAACCTTTCAACTTAAAGATTTACTTGCAGAAAGTGAGGAAACATTTTCCTTAGGCACGTAAACTAAATTCAAAAATTTATTTACGCACACGGACCTATTTTGATTGCATCAAGTTATAAATCGGAGTTACTACTCCGAATTTCATCCTAGAAGTTGACTAAGTCATCATCAATTGTGATGTCCGACTCGACTCTTCGTCTCGTGAGATTCGAGTAATTATACAACTTCTTAATGATCGATTTAATGAATATCTTATAGATACTGTCCTCATAGAACATTATCAAAACCTAGGCATTACTATCTGGGTCTTAACCCAGAAGGAGGACTTAACTCAGAGTCACTGGCTATGGATCGCACCAAGTCTAACTAAGTGTGATTCATACCTTTTAACACACCGTTGTGTTAATGGACTTGACCTGAGAGAAAATCATATTTTCTTTTAATTACGCAAGATTTAATTAGCTAAATATTTGACCATTCGATCTAATCGAATCAGTTTAAATACTTTAGTCATTTTGTTCATTATTTTATTAGACTTGTGTTTCATCAAGAACACGTGTCTTAATAAAATATACGAATAACTTATTTTGGTTAATCTAGACTCGGGTACATTAGTATGTACGAGACTGAGTTCGACAACTCATTCTCCCACTGTCTTACAGATGGGTTTCGGCCATTATATCTAAGAGGGTAAGACTCACAAGAGTCCGTAGACTGCATAATACGAGAGGTCACCCCTCTTTATGTAACTTGTGAAGCTTACTCTCTCGATACGGCCTAGTCTATTTTGCCATATAAGTTTGCTACTATCTTGTGTATTTATATATTAACATTTAATATATTATAGTTATCACAAATTACTAACATGAAACATTGCTTCAGACGCAAGGTGACGACATTCGTCAAAATGTGTTAGACGTCTTTTTGTATAACAATTATTCTGAAATCGTGACATCAAAATATGTCACGTTTTCATTTCCTCCTACTTATGCCTTTACTAATGATAAATATAACTAACTTTCTCAATTGACTTTCCGGAGTGCATTCTTCCTTTTCTAAATCACATTTAGATATTAAATAGCCCAACATAAATAAATAGCTATGCAAGCATCTTATGTATCCAAACGCCTGAGAGTTGCAATCTTGAGTGTAGCTCAAGAAGTTGCTTGTCTCAAGATCCGGTTGGGATACATAGTCTTGCACGCTCATGCACTCGAATTCGACTCAAACGGTTTGATCGAAATTTTCGAACTTTGCGGATCAAAATTGTTTGTCCATACAACCTTAAGCGTAGCTTTACAAGCTGTAGAGAGAAACATACTTCGAATTTCCTATATGTTCAAGCTGCCTCATATAGAGACGAGTGTCATGTAGCGTGAATTTATTTGTTGGACCCAGAACTTAATGAACTCATATTTCTTAAGTCTGTTCTTTAGAAGGTCATTTAAATGTCAACGAGAATATTGTTTTAATTCTATCAATTAGAATTTAACTTGATATTCAATTAATCAACCTTTTGACTAGTTAACTTATTCTATTAAAATATTATATTTTGATTCCTTCGGTAAACATAGTCTTGCCCTAGATCAGCATATGTTCAATATTAAATATAGGTAAAATGGCTTTTATCTATCTATATCCTCCCACTATTTTTACGATCGTTTCAAAGCTTAATAACGAACGATTTAATCGAATTAAAATTAATGGGTAAGAGGTCTAATCACCTTGAGCCTAACAACCTTGAGTGTAGCTCAACAAGTTGTAGGACTCTGTAATCGGAAGATGACTCTTCATTGATCATATCAGATATGACCCTCTTATTCGATTTTTACCCCTAGCCATTTGTGATCATGAGTGTGCTCATCCAAATCACAATGTCTAGTCTAGTCGGACCACTGTTTTCGTGTCTAGCCTGACTTGCGCCGCCGCTCGGTGTATTCACGACACGTCGGTTTGGGTCAGGTCTTAGATTACATCTAGCCAGACTACATCATTGACATAACTTACGCCGGCGCATGGTAATACGACGGTTTGGGTCTAGTCAAGATTTCATCTTATGTATTAAAGGAGTTGGTTTCTATAAGGTTGCCATGTTACAGCTTGAGTGTAGCTCAACAACTATAACACGGGTCCTATAGTTGCCAACCCCTAAAACAAGGAGGGCTACGGCTAATCTTGAAAAAGATCATTAACGTATTTGACTTAGATATAATCCAGGGTGTCATACAATTATGATTCGCGACAATGCGGTCCAGTGGAACACAACCAGGGAATTGACTAAGCCAGGATCACTACCTCTTTAAAGGGTGATCCAGCAAACTTAGCCAAGCACATTGAATGGATCATGGTCCATTGAATGAATCTTGTCATTTTTATATGCATGACACAGACTAAAAGGATTTTATTAACAACTAATTAATCCTATCAACTAGTTGAATCCTTAAATTCAAAATTTTAGGATTTGTTTAATAACTTTTATTAAATCCTTATCAACTATAAGGTTCACGTGCTATCCTAATCGTTATTAGGACTTTAATAAATTTATTAACCAACGCTAAAAGCGAAGTCCTTTAATGAGAATTAATTATAACAATTAGAATTAAAAATTCATCAAAGGGACTACCCTAATCAGGAATTAGGTCTTAAATGGTTGTTAAAAGTTTTATTAAAACATAGCATGTCATTAGAATATATCTCATGAAATTTAATGATTTCTTAATGGCTAACCTAAAAGGTTGTCTTGTGTTATCAAATAAGGGACAAGATGACATAGCCATAAAGTTAATGTTACACTAATTTTAACGAATAAAGATAGTGTACAACTATTTAACAATTAAATAGACTAATGTTTATCAAATAAACAAGTTTAGCATGCATACTTAAATTTAACATTTAAATATAAAAATATGATTTTTAAAACATTTTATTTTATCTAATAAAAACTTGTTTTAAAATATCACAAAAATTGCATGCTTCTAAAAATATTTATCGCATAAAAATTTTAAAATTTTAAAATCAGTTTTAAAAAATTATCACATAAATTTTAAAACGACATTTTTAAAAAAAATTCCATGTTCAAAAATTTATCATATACAATTTTTAAACATCTAAAACATTTTAAAACTTATCGCATAAATTTAAAGAAACATTTTTAAAAGGGCTTCTAAAACATTTTTGAAAATTATCTCATAACTTTAAAACATTTTATAACGCATCTAAAAATATTTTAAAATTATCTCATAACTTTAAAATATTTTTAAAATGTTTTTAAAAACATTTCAATGTTTAATAAAATCACAGTGCTAAATCGTCACGCAAACCTAGGCTCTGATACCACTGAAGGGTTTTGGAGAACCCTTAGGGCACAAAAACTATATTCATGTCCTAAGTCGGACGGAACATAGACAAAAAAAATTTTACATCAGAATAATAAACAAGTTAAACATTTTAACTTAGCCCTAAGGTACAAGACCCTTAGCCAAGATCTATGCCGACTCGGGATGAATCTGACCATCCCATGAAGGATCTAACCTACTGCGATTAAATTAAACTAATGCTTATAAAATACATACCCGGAATCTCAACCCTGGGGCAGGAGAGATGTTCTGCACCGTCTTCCGAGCCGCTCCCCATCCCATGCCGAGCCGCTCCTTGAACCGCTCCCCGAACCGCTCCTCGAACCGCTCCTCGAACCGCTCCGCATCCCGAGGTGATCAATCCCCGTGTCGCCGAGCCAACCACGCGCGGAAGAAAGTTTCACTCGAGTGAAACCTTCGCCAAGATTTTGGATCCAAATCCGAACTCCTTTGCGGCTTTGCTAAAGCCCTCAGGAGTAAGGCAGAAATTTATGGAGATAGAGAAATATTAATTTAAGCCTAGATCTGAGCGTGCTCCAACATTTACGGGAGCCGCTCAGATCTAGAGCTTGGGACGAGTTTTGAGGAGGAGAGCAGACCCCTATTTATATAGGCGGCTGACTGCTCCCCACTCAAAATCCGATGTGGGACTAATTTTAGAGTTAATCAAATTCAATTTAGTTTGACTTTCACACAGGCTAAACTTCCGTTAATTTTAACTCCCTCACCGTTGAGCTTCATGATTGATACAACCTATCAATTCGAAGGACGTTCAACGGTGAATGTGTAACGACTGGTTTTTGTATGATTGGATTATCAGTGTGTTTTGCTTGTGATGGTGGGTTCTCTCCTTGTGTGGTTTCCAATTGCATAGTTCTCGCTTTCATTCATCTCGTTGAGATCTCCTAGCTTTCGTTTTCATTCCTTTTGATGTGATCTTCTAGCTTCTTCCTTAGAATCATTGAACTCGGAGTAAGTCACTCGTGACGAGCTTCATATCGATCATATCCTAGCGATAGGTTGATCCTAGAAACCTTAGAATACATCCCGGACCTTCGCGCTCCATTTCGAGACTTTTCGTGCACGTTAGTTGGTTCAAGAAGATCAACCGACCGACTAGATTCCAAGCTAGTCGGTCAGGAAATCAACTGGAACCGACTAGTTCATTCAATCAATTATTCAGGAGTTACTGTTTATCTTTAGTCGGTCTAAGAACATCTTTCGACCAACTAGATTACAAACTAGTCGGTCAGCCATTGTTCTTCAACCGACTAGTTCATTGATCATTTTCCCAGCCGAGTTACTATTTACTCTTAGTCGGTCTATGAACACTCACCGACCGACTAGTCCTCAAACTAGTCGGTTGACAAGCCTTCACAGACCGACTAACTCATAGTCCAGTTTTCCTGAGCGAGCTACTGTTTACTCTTAGTCGGTCTGCGTTGATCAACCGACCGACTAGTTCCCAAGCTAGTCGGTCACCAATCCTTCTTTGACCGACTAATCAGCCCAGGAAACCCTAGTTTTGCCCTAGCCGCCACACTTTTCTATAAATACGCCCCAAACGTTTTCTTCTACTTCTTCATCACCCCAAACCCTAATTTCTCCCCCATTGAGCCCCCTTCTTCCCCAAACCATTGATCCTTCATCCCAAGCTCATCCATCATCATCCAAACCCTCATTTCACACATCCTACCTCTCCTCAACCTCAAACCCTCATCAAATCCCCAAAAGCCTCATCCAAACCCATTTCTCCAGATTTTCCCCATTTCCAGATCTGAGCCAGATCGTTCTTCCGTCGCCGTAGTTCTCGTCGTCGTTCCTCCGCTTCTTCACGGGTAGTATTCTTCCTTTAATAATCTCATAACCCACACTTGATATTTGTGAAACCCTAATAAAATGGATCATTAGAAAGCGTAGGGTTCAATTGTGAATACGGATTAGTTACCATTCTAATGTTGTTTTTCCATGACAGTGATCCATTACCATAGATAACAAATTTGTGTGATGTGCCTTCGTTGATCGTTCTCCTCGGTGCCAAGCAATTGAAACTTGCATCTCTTGATTTGGGCCATGTCTTAGGCCATTACCTTGCTTTAGCGTAAAAGAGACTAGACGGTGAAAGGATAACCATCTGGACGCCATTGACCTAGCTTGACAAAAAAGCTTGGTCCGTCACCCTCATCATGCTTGTATGTCACGTTTAAATACAAATAACGGTACGCGTATTATCTGTGCATGTCATCCATGCATCTTTAAACTGTCATGTTTAATTACAATTAACGGTACGCGAATATTGTTCATGTCATTGCATTTTGCCTGTCATGTCTAATTTCAATAAACGGTATGCGAATATTGTTCATGTCATTGCATTTTGCCTGTCATGTTTAAATACAATTAACGGTACGCGAATATCTGTTCATGTCATTGCATACATTGATTGTTTATCGTGAATGTGTAGCTCACGCTACAAAACTGATAGTTCCTGGCTCGTGACCGGAAGCGAGCATAGTAAGTTGCTAACCCCAACACTCGATATAGAGGCTAGGTGCACCCCTATGCCAAACAAAATACATTTCCTAGCTCGTGACCAGAAGATTACACAGCCTGCGGGCAATAGGGCACTCGCTGAGTGATCCCTTGTACCTGACTTGATTACACAGCCTGCGGGCAATAGGGCACTCGCTGGGTGATCCCTTGTACTTGTACTTGACTTGACGTGTTTACTTGTACGTGACAAACAGTAATAACAGTGATAACAGTGATAATCGTGATTCGTGAATAGTGATTGGTATCTTTGGCTACACCGTGAGTGATTGGCTTCCCTACCTTTAAAACTGTCGCATCATACTTAAATGCCATGTCTTTGCATCTTATTATAACTGCTAGGTTGCTAGTTCACTTTCAGTTTCCTTGCACAAGTCTTTCCAGACTTGCTGACATGTGCCCCTCTCTCTTTTGGGTGTCACATGTTAGACCCAGAGCCAGAGCTTTGTTGCAGGGGATATGGTGTTGCTGATGCTGATGTTTGCTGTGGTGGTGAGTGGACACCAGGGGCCTGTCTTGAAGACCGCTCGTGTCCACTTCTTTGTTTAGGTTTGTTGTTAGTTGTTGGTGCGTGGCACCTTTGTATGTATGTTATACCTTATTGGCCATGTTTGGGCCTTAGACTCTTTTCCTTTTAGCCTGGTGGCTTTTCTGCGATATTGTAATTTATTTTATGGATATTCCAAGATTTAATAAATTGCTTATTGTCTCACTTCATTATTAATATCGTTGTTTCGTATTGCGTTGCAAGGACCTGCCAATTTATTGTTGATTGACGCTTATCGGGCTTGGAGCTTTGCAGCTTCAAGTCTGAGCGGACCTTCTCACGTCTCGACTCCACACTTTTGGGAAGCGGGGCGTGACAGGTTTTATTGGTGGCCCATGCAGGTCTATTTGCAAATGCGAACTATCGGAACAACGATAATAATTATAGAATGTCCATTAAATGAATTAGAACATCCAAGTTATAAGCCCGGAGTCTAGGTTTTTAGCGTTCATATGTCTTAGGTGGCTGGTAGGCGTGTTAGAGCATCTGTCCCAGCTTGGTAGGAAATCCATTAGATCAGGACCATAGTGAGACTTAGTTAGAAGTTTGTGCTTGCTAGTTAGGGATCCTTGATTGTTAGTTCGACTCCATGTTAGTGATTGATTTGATAGTCCTAAGAGTTACCTTAGTGGTTCCTGTCTAGCTCTGACCATTATAGACTCCTAGGGTTTCTTTAGCCGTTCGCTTGGGTTCATCGATTTCGGGCCCAACAGAACATGATCTTGATTCTCTTAGAACCTTCCTGAGATCTATATATTCTAACCCATTAGAAGCTTTAGTGTTAAGGTTCCCCTGGCCTTTAGTTAACCTAATGATTAGAACCCCCCCCGGATTCAATCTTTCCTGGTCACTACACTTTGGTGTTACTGACCATAGTCTTCATCATGGTTTTCGTGCATCGTGATTTAGGCGCATTCAATTCACATAAACCACTTCCCTTGTCCTCAATTCACGTAACCACCTCATTACAATTATCCTTGATCTTTCAAATGTTTTCCGTTGCAAGTCTTGATTTCTCCAAAGTTATTTTCGAATGCTTTCCTTATTTGAAGTTGCACTCAATTTAAATTTTGTTCTAAACTTCTTTAAATATGTCTCCCTAAATTTCGATGGGGTTAAAAGTCGTTCTTGAATTTTGAAGACTTTTGGTCGTAATTTTAAAATTTCTATCTTGTACTATTTTTTCTAACAATGTATCTTTCGCATTTCGATTTTTAAAACTTTATTACTATCCTGATGGTTCGATATACCGTCCTTTTTCCTAACTACAAAAATTTATTTTAACCACTTATCTTACATACCTTTAGGGGTATTTTTCCAAACTGAATGGACTTCAACTAATTTTTGTATATATCAATTATAGGTTCGTCGTACTCGTGCTTCAAAAGTTTTTATACCAACACGTTCTTTTGGCGAATCCTTATTTCCCTAAAAGTATCTTCGATCTTCTTCTTTTGTTAAGTTTAAATTTGTTCGAAACACTTTTGATATATGTAAGGTTTCATGCTCCTTCGCCGACTTAAATTATTTATGTTTTTAAATATCGAAACTTGTGTTGAGATTTTTAGATTAGAAGTTTATAATATTTTCAGCATATACTTTCGTATCGATATAAATGTCTTGTCCCTTTTCATATACCAATTTCATTTTGAACCGTATTTCTATTTTCCTAACTCGATTCATAATTTCTTTTCTTACTTGTTCCATTAAAATTTTATTCGAAAACACCTCGTGCTTACTCTTAATAAACTTTTCAAGTCCCTTTGGACTTCGGCTTTTAGCAAGTCGATTTTATGCTCAACATTTTTCCATATTTCAGATTTTTGTATATAAAAAAATTTACTATTTCGAAATCATTTCTGACTTAGACCCTTCATAAAACGGTTTAAAAGTTTTAATAATACCTTGATGAGTTTAAATATCCTTTTCTCTTTCCATACTACTAAGATATTATCTTTCCATTCACCATACACACTTTTAAGATAATTTCTAAAATATGACTTCAATTATTTTTATATATCGGTACCACGTTCGTTTTGCTCGTACATTAAGATCTTGTATAAATCAATTTTGTTGGCAAATACGGATTTCTCTAAAAGTATTTTCGATATGGTTTATTTGGGATTTCTCTTCAGTTTTAAGATTTGGAAAACCTTTAGCATGCGCTTAAATTCTCCACACTATACTTGATCTGATTTCAATCTTCGAATCTCAAAACTTTTCCAAAATTTTTAGATTGCTGCCGCATAACATTTCTGACCTATGTTTTAATATTCGAGTAAATGATTTCCTTTTTCCTCATGATGATTTTATATAAGCCAATAAACCACTTTTCCTCTTATTACGTATATTCGTCTCAAACTCGTTTTCAAACAACTTGTTTATCGACCTCTAAATAATTTTATACAAACAAGGACTCCGACTTTTTGAAGTACAACGGTCTTCGAATTCACGTATTTTAACTTATGTTGTTTACACTACCTTCTTTACGTATTCCTTAAGGGTATCATTGCATCATCTTTCCACCTAAACATTCACAGTCTTACCCTGATTCCCCTAACCAAATTTGGCTCCTTATCTTCGTCCTAGCTGAACCCATGTTTTTCGATCTTTCTATTCGTCATGATCTAGGTTCGGTTCTTTCCTATTGTCTAGCCCATAGAGCTTGTCGTTGCCTGTGTCAACCTTGTTATAGTTTGGTGGGCCCATTAGTTAAGTGGTTATGTCTTCGTAGTGTCATTTTCGTGGTGTGTATATAGTGGTATGGGTGTTGGCATTTGTATGTTGTGTGTAGGTAATTTTCTGTTTGAGTATGATGTGATGTACGTATGATAACAGAATGATAATTTTGATTGGTACTACTTGTTTTATGAGATGTCGTATGCGTGTATATCAGGAGGTATACCCGACTATTGCATCTCTTAAACTTGTATGTAGTGGATGTGTTGATATGGTAATTATAAATGGATGGACATGGTATGAAAATATGTGATACGTGGATGTGTATGCCTTGGAGTGGTATTGGTATGTGTATGGATACTGTGTTATGCATATAAATGTCCTGCTATGATTTGAGTCTCACTCAAGCTTGAGTAGGTATACTCTATGTACTTTGGTATAATTGTATGTGGTGGTGAATAGTGAGGGATGATGTAGGTATGGTGTTTGAGTAGTTTGTGCTTGGTTGTGTTACGCACACGATTGTGGGTGGCTATACCAATATATAGTTATAGGACTATATGTGAGGTGAAAATATGGTGAAATATTTGCATGCATTAGAATGACTAAATAAATGTTAAATTATTTTTAAATAAGAGAGGCTTGGTTATTTTCTTATAGTAAGTAATAAGTGTTTATTGTTGTATAAATATATTGACTATATATATGTGAATGAAATACGTGTATGAAATTGATTGACTATAATAAGTATGAGTGTACTATGTGCGTGAAAATATGTGTGTAGTGGTAGGAATATTTGATTTCTAGTGCATATATATATAAGCACTCGAAATGAAAGTACTTGGTTGAATTTATGATGTGATATTGGTTGAGGGTAGTTACCAGAGAGACTAAATATATGTTAGAAAGTCCGAGGACGGACTTTATTCTAAGGTGGGTATGATGTAACGACTGGTTTTTGTATGATTGGATTATCAGTGTGTTTTGCTTGTGATGGTGGGTTCTCTCCTTGTGTGGTTTCCAATTCCATAGTTCTCGCTTTCATTCATCTCGTTAAGATCTCCTAGCTTTCGTTTTCATTCTTTTTGATGTGATCTTCTAGCTTCTTCCTTAGAATCATTGAACTCGGAGTAAGTCACTCGTGACGAGCTTCATATTGATCATATCCTAGCGATAGGTTGATCCTAGAAACCTTAGAATTCATCACGGACCTTCGCGCTCCATTTCGAGACTTTTCGTGCACGTTAGTTGGTTCAAGAAGATCAACCGACCGACTAGATTCCAAGCTAGTCGGTCAGGAAATCAACTGGAATCGGCTAGTTCATTCAATCAATTATTCAGGAGTTACTGTTTATCTTTAGTCGGTCTAAGAACATCTTTCGACCGACTAGATTACAAACTAGTCGGTCAGCCATTGTTCTTCAACCGACTAGTTCATTGATCATTTTCCCAGCCGAGTTACTGTTTACTCTTAGTCGGTCTATGAACACTCACCGACCGACTAGTTCTCAAACTAGTCGGTTGACAAGCCTTCACAGACCGACTAACTCATAGTCCAGTTTTCCTGAGCGAGCTACTGTTTACTCTTAGTCGGTCTGCGTTGATCAACCGACCGACTAGTTCCCAAGCTAGTCGGTCACCAATCCTTCTTTGACCGACTAATCAGCCCAGGAAACCCTAGTTTTGCCCTAGCTGCCACACTTTTCTATAAATACGCCCCAAACGTTTTCTTCTTCTTCCTCATCACCCCAAACCTTAATTTCTCCCCCATTGAGCCCCCTTCTTCCCCAAACCATTGATCCTACATCCCAAGCTCATCCATCATCATCCAAACCCTCATTTCACACATCCAACCTCTCCTCAACCTCAAACCCTCATCAAATCCCCAAAAGCCTCATTCAAACCCATTTCTCCAGATTTTCCCCATTTCCAGATCTGAGCCGGATCGTTCTTCCGTTGCTGTAGTTCTCGGCGTCGTTCCTCCGCTTCTTCACGGGTAGTATTCTTCCTTTAATAATCTCATAACCCACACTTGATATTTGTGAAACCCTAATAAAATGGATCATTAGAAATCATAGGGTTCGATTGTGAATACGGATTAGTTACCATTCTAATGTTGTTTTTCCATGACAGTGATCCATTCCCGTAGATAACAAATTTGTGTGATGTGCCTTCGTTGATCGTTCTCCTCGGTGCCAGGCAAGTGAAACTTGCATCTCTTGATTTGGGCCATGTCTTAGGCCATTACCTTGCTTTAGCGTAAAAGAGACTAGACGGTGAAAGGATAGCCGTCTGGATGCCATTGACCTAGCTTGACAACGAAGCTTGGTTCGTCACCCTCATCATGCTTGTATGTCACGTTTAAATACAAATAACGGTACACGTATTATCTGTGCATGTCATCCATGCATCTTTAAACTGTCATGTTTAATTACAATTAACGGTACGCGAATATTGTTCATGTCATTGCATTTTGCCTGTCATGTCTAATTTCAATAAATGGTATGCGAATATTGTTCATGTCATTGCATTTTGCCTGTCATGTTTAAATACAATTAACGGTACGCGAATATCTGTTCATGTCATTGCATACATTGATTGTTTATCGTGAATGTGTAGCTCACGCTACAAAACTGAGAGTTCCTGGCTCGTGACCGGAAGCAAGCATAGTAAGTTGCTAACCCCAACGCTTGATATGGAGGCTAGGTGCACCCCTATGCCAAACAAAATACATTTCCTGGCTCGTGACCAGAAGATTACACAGCCTGCGGGTAATAGGGCACTCGCTGAGTGATCCCTTGTACCTGACTTGATTACACAGTCTGCGGGCAATAGGGCACTCGCTGGGTGATCCCTTGTACTTGTACTTGACTTGACGTGTTTACTTGTACGTGACAAACAGTGATAACAGTGATAACAGTGATAATCGTGATTCGTGAATAGTGATTGGTAGCTTTTGCTACACCGTGAGTGATTGGCTTCCCTACCTTTAAAACTGTCGCATCATACTTAAATGCCATGTCATTGCATCTTATTATAACTGCTAGGTTGCTAGTTCACTTTCAGTTTCCTTGCACAAGTCTTTCCAGACTTGCTGACATGTGCCCCTCTCTCTTTTGGGTGTCACATGTTAGACCCAGAGCCAGAGCTTTGTTGCAGGGGATATGGTGTTGCTGATGCTGATGTTTGCTGTGGTGGTGAGTGGACACCAGGGGCCTGTCTTGAAGACCGCTCGTTTCCACTTCTTTGTTTAGGTTTGCTGTTAGTTGTTGGTGCGTGGCACCTTTGTATGTATGTTATACCTTGTTGGCCATGTTTGGGCCTTAGACTCTTTTCCTTTTAGCCTGGTGGATTTTCTGCGATATTGTAATTTATTTTATGGATATTCTGAGATTTAATAAATTGCTTATTATCTCACTTCATTATTAATATCGTTGTTTCGTATTGCGTTGCAAGGACCTGCCAATTTATTGTTAATTGACGCTTATCGGGCTTGGAGCTTTGCAGCTTCAAGTCTGAGCGGACCTTCTCATGTCTCGACTCCACACTTTTGGGAAGCGGGGCGTGACAGAACGCATAGGAAAAAATGTCTCATCAATCCGAGTCCGTTTGACCCCTCAATTGTATGTCCAAAGTTCAGCCCAAGACTAGATTTTCGACTAAAACCAGCCGTCAAATCTGTACAGTAAACCTAGGGTTCTGCACCCATGGTGGGACCTAGCAAGTGGGCCCCACCGCTCAAAAACAGGCTGACTGGGTGCCTGGCGCAGACCTGGGCGCCTGGCGCCTGGCGCCTGGTGCTCAGGCGGGCGCCTGGCCTAGGGCGCCTGGGCTCCCAGGCGCCCGCCCTAGGTGCCTGGGCAGGCGCCTGGGCCTAGGCGCGGGCCCATGCCCAGGGTGCCTGGTGCACTGGGCGTCCAGGCCCAGGGCATGGCCTGGGCTAGCCACTGATCCAGACCAGACCAGAATGGTCTGGCCTAGGTCAGTCTGGTCTAGTCTGAACTGACTTGACCCATTGGGCTGTTTTGTGCATAACTTTTCCTTGCGTTTATTTATTAAATGTAGTCTTAAATAATTTAAGATACATTTAATCTCTTTTGCATCATATGCAAATTAGTCCCTATCTAGGTTTAAATTATCATTTGCATCTAATACAAATGATCTGAGGGCACATTCCTCTACAGTTGCAACATTGTGTTCAACATTTCTAGGTGTGTTATACTCAGACTGACTTTTTAGAGTTGCAGTGAAGGCAACATAATCGCTGGTTATGTCTTCATATTCTGCACTTCCTTCAGAATCTTCATCACTCCAAGTACTGGCTAGAGATTTTCCTTTTTGCTTCTTAAGGGTATTGGCACACTCAGCTTGTATGTGACCAAATCCTTCAAACACTCTGCATTGTATTCCATTTCCTTTGGTTTTTGAATCATACCTCTGGGTAGGACGACTAGTACTCTTTTCAACAGCGGGAGGACCTGAACGCAGCATCCTATTTACAGGTTTGAAATTCTGACCTCTATTACTAATCTTCCTCATCATCATACTGAAACTCTTGGTTAGTAACGCAACGTCGTCATCAAGCTCCGACTCATTAACCGATTTAGAAGTTTCACTTGCCTCTGCCTTTAATGCCACCCCTTTATCCCTTCTGTTCTGCTTAAGATTCATCTCATATGGTTGCAGAGAACCCATGAGTTCATCCAGTCTCATGGTGGAAGTATTTCTTGCTTCTTCAATAGCCGTAATTTTTGCAGAAAACTTTTCTTGAAGAGACCTCAGCGTCTTCTCTACCAACTTCTTTTGAGAGTATTTCTTGCCCAGTTGAAAGGCCTGGTTGGCTATGTCCCTTAGTCTACCATTAAATTCAGCCACAGTCTCATTTTCATTCATTCTAAGATTTTCAAACTGCGATGCGAACATTTGAAGTTTAGAAGCCTTAACTGTATTTGTTCCTTCATGAACGTTTTGAAGAATGTCCCAAGCTTCTTTAGCGTACTCACATGTGGATATCAGCTTGAACTTCTATTCATCACCTGCAGTGAAGATGGCATTCACTGCCTTAGAGTTTCCTAATGCCACACGATCTTCTTCTGGATCCCAATCTCTCGCTGGTTTGAGGTATTCCTTGCCTTCCTTGTCAACTTCAGTCGGAGGACTCCATCCTTCAACCGTGGCGACCCATGCCTTCTCATCTAGAGACTTGATAAAAGCTCGCATACGGGACTTCTAGTATGTGTAATTTGTTCCGGTAAGTAATGGAGGACGTGTAACAGAGGCGCCTTCCTTCATGTTCATGATTTGCGTACTGACACACAAGATCACACCCACTTTGACAAGACAAAGTTACACGGATGACCTGCTTTGATACCAATTGAAATTCAGTACGCAGTAATAAAACACAAATCCAAAGAAGCAACACAATCCAATCAGAGACAAACAAGACTTGGTAACGTAGTTCGGTGCACACACCTACATCTGCGGTGCCATGACCAGAAAAACAGAATACTCCACTAAAATAATCAAGAGTACAAACTCTAATACCACGTTTCTACTAGGAGGAACACGCTCCCCCTTAATACAAACCGTGAAGGGTGATAACCATCAACCCCGTGGAATATTCTCATCAAGCTCCCCTTGCCTGCAAGCTCCCCTTGCACCACCAACTAGATCAACTCCCTTGATCCTACGTGCGTAGATATTGGCCTCCCTCCCAGAGTATCACAGAACTTTTTCCCAAAAGTCGTAACCTAGCCGTCGCCGCTGCCAAACCCTAATAACCCACGCTCCCCCTCAATCCGCAGGTCAAACGGCAAATCTCCAATCAAAGCAGCTCCAGCTCGGCAACCCACAAAATATGTAACCCTCAACAACATGAGATCCAGCAAATCTTCAAGCACCCGTTGCGAAAGATATTGTGAGCAAAAGTCTCTCCAACCATCTTTAACAGAATAACGAAGATATATAGACTTCCAAATAAATCTTTAACAGTATTCAATCAACATAAATACCTGATACCATTAAAGAAAGAAAGCTGGGATCATGAGTTACCAGAATGGGATCCCATATACAGCATACAAACATTGCCGCAAACAGACACAACATGTTGAACATTATGATACAACATAATGTTCAACAATTCTTCTACCATGACCAAGCTAAGTCGTCTTTCTTCTTCAAGATAATTATGAATAGATAACACAATATCTTAGTGCCACTATTCACAACAAAGTCACATACGAGACATAACAACCTATAACTCATTTTAAATGCATAGCAAAATGTTTATGGATACAAGAAAAATATGTTTTTGATCACATTTTCTCTACATGGAAAAACTATTCTAATTCTCAAACTTAAATCAATCTGTTTCCCATAAAAATATGAATTAACCATAAAGCTTAAGGCTGCATGGAAAATGATACAACTTTAGTTATCGATCCCATGTCAGCATTAGTCCTAGGTTCTTAGCCAGAAAAATTGTAATCTGCATAATTTTAATAGCATATTGTTTATTTTGTTAGAACTTTATCATTGGTAAGAAACCTGTAAAAAATGTAGACATTTTTTAAGTTATACATTTATGGTATTAATTCTTAAATTACTACAACTAACCAGACTGATTCTAATGATGTAGGTAGATGCCGTTGCTGTGCTATGTGTTCTATGGATTGGATCTCGACGGCACAAATTTCAGAGTGCTAATGGAGCAGTTGGGAGGAAAATTTAGCGAGTAGTTAATACTGAGGTTGAGCAAGTGTCAATTCCTCATGAACTTATGAATGGTACTACCAAGGTTGGTAATGTACCACATTTTGTTTTCACTATTGCCTTTTATTGTTTTGTGTTGGAGTTTATACAGTTATTGTGCATGTCTTAAACAAGAGTTATTTGATTTTATTGCTTCTGGGCTTGCAAGCCTGTAGAGGGATGAGTTAGGAACGAGGAAGAGTGGTTGAATTTCCACCTTCGGAGCTGGAAGAGATGGCTGGGTAGCTGGCTTTGGGTATCTATAGAAATGCTTATACGATAGCCGTTGCTCCTCTTTAAGTAGCACTACTTTGTAGTATTTAGGAAGATGGTACTGCGGCTATCTTGATTGATGGTTGTCTATTGTTTCTACTCTTTGTTATTTCAGGCTATAAGAATGATATTATTTTGTTGTTGTATGTTGTTTTTTTGGTTTGATTTTTTACTTTTTGATTTAGTTATAGATGTCCTTAGTATATGTGATATACTTAAGTTTTGAACACACCTATCACATCATGTTAGTTGAGGATGTGATAAAATTTGGATGTAACGACTATTTTTTTACAACGCATATAGGCAGAGAAATTAAGCTTGATACCACATCTTTTCTCTAAAGAAAAATCTCGAAGAATGTTCATGTCTAACTTTTTATTTTAACTTTGGTTTTCTTTTCATCCTTGAATGAACTAACACCTAATTATTGCAAGGAAGCAAGCATTATATTGATGACAATTATAACATTGGCTTCAAATTACATATGCCTTAAAGACTAGAATTTTGACAAAAAGATTTACAGGCAAACTAATTAATCATACTAGCATATACTAGGTTTCTTTCCAGAATGCAAATATGGGCAACTCTATTTTTGTTATCAATCAGCTGTCATTATGCAATAGCCAGTAACCATTCAAAAGGTTCATATTGCAGCCTTATATGGTGTGCAACAACAAGCACACAAACAACCTCACAAAAAATAGCTATATTAAGTTGAGCTCATTCATGTTCCCCCAATGATCACATTATCATAATCCACAACTTTTTCTCTGTTCAAAAAAGAACATCAAGTTCATCTACGGCTTTAGTTTTCAATATTTTCTCTGGTTATTAGTATATAGATAGAAGGAAGATTGCACTGAATCACATGGCAAGTCAAATAATTTGCAAATGTTATTGGCAGACTGAATCAATCTCAATGTGTGTATGTGCTAAGGACATCAGTGTTGTTGTATTGTCACCTACCAGCAATGAACCAATCCGACACAGAATTGGCCAGAGAGACACCAATGATCATGTTGATAGTGGGATCCATGATGAACACTGTACCACAAGCATGATGAACACTGCAGTGATATGAAAAAAAATTTATTAAAACATCAGGGTGAACACTGAATATTTTTTGAGTAATCACCAAAAAAACCGTGAACTGAATTCTCTAGGTAAATGAAATTTCTGGGAGAATGTAATATGAAGGGAATTAAATTTTGTGGTGGAACTAAAATTTTTGGGATGAACTAAATAACAATTATTTCGCTTTAATTATTGATGTTCTTTTAAAATTAGTGGATCCAATGTTGGGGGTAATATTTTAAAAGAACGGATGGAACATTTGGAAGAACTAAATCTGGAGAGAATTAATTTTTCGGGAGAACTAAAATTTTTGAGGGTACTAAATTCTCTGTGAAAACTATATTTTGGGTGGAACTAAGATTTTTGGAAAGTGAAAAATTAGCGGGGAGAACCCTGACATTTTTAAGCAGAACTAAATTTAGAGGGTACTAAATTTTGAGAAGAACAAAGATTTTTGGGACGAACTAAATTCTTAGGGATGCGCTAAATTTTTTGGGGAACTGAACTTTTGAGGAGGGAATATCTTAAATAAACAGTGCCCTACGGGTACGGGTTATGACTAGTATATATATATATATATATAATAGAGGGGCATAGGCTTTTTGCTAAGGCTTTTTTGGGGTTATTTTTCGTGGTTATTTGATCCTCCTCACACTCACACACACACATATATTAAATGATGTTCTTATTGCCTTACGTGATCTTGATCAGGACCACCCATCGGCGGTAATTGCATTTGCTAACTGGGGTTTTGATAATGTTTGATACATTGTATTTAATTGTACATATGTGCCAACGGGCGATCCTAAGAAGATGCTGGTTTATGGTGGGTGACGGTGCTTGTGCCCTATCCCCACTCTTTCTAACATCTAACTAGTCCCCCTTGTGGATGTTTTGTATTTTTTTTGTTTTCAATAACGTTACACCTTACTCGTCAAAAAATATATTAAATGAACATAACTTTTGCAAAGGGTTGATGAACGGGCAAAACACATGGGTTTGGGCTAAAAATTAGTGGGTCAGGGTTTTACAGTGTGGAGATCAAGATGAACGGTTCGGATCTTCCAAAAAAATAGGGGGTCATAGGCTTTTTGTAAGGGGTTATTTTTGGGGGTTATTTGATCCCTCCTACATAAAATATGTAGGAGGGATCAAATAACCCACAAAAATAACCCCCCAAAAACCCCCTAGCAAAAAGCTTATGCTTGGGGGGTTATTTTTGGGGGTTATTTGATCCCTCATATATATATACACACAAACTAGTCATAAACCGTGCCCTAAGGGCACGGTTCAGTTAAAATATTTTCCCCCTCAAAATCTTGGATGCACTAATTTTAAACAAACAATAATAAGTAAAACACAACAATTGTTATTTAGTTCCCCAAAAAGTTTAAGTTTCCTCCCAAAATTTACTTCTCTCTAGAGAATTTAGTTCCATCTAAAAATTTTAGTTTTCTCAAAAGTTAGTTCTCTACAGATTTCACTTGTGCCCTAAGGGCACAATCCCCCCTTAAAGTCTTAGGTCCCCTAATTTTAAATGAATAACAATAATTAAAACACAATAATTGTTATATAGTTCCACCCATTTATTTTAGTTTCCATTTAAAATTTAGCTACACCCTTCATTTAGAATATTCTCCCCCACAAAATCATAGATCCCCTAGTTACAAACAACTAACAAAATCTTAGATCCCCTAGTTTCAAACAACTAACAATAGTTAAAGTATAATAATTGTTATTTAGTTACACCAAGTATTTTAATTTCCCCCAAAATTTAGTTGCCACATTCATTTAAAATATTCTCACCCATAAAATCTTGAATCCCCTAATTTTAAACGAATAATAATAATTAAAGCGTAATAATTGGTTTTTAGTTTCCACAAAAAATTTTAGTTTCTCCTAAAATTTAGATCCATCTAGATTTAATTCCTTTGAATTTTTTCCAAAAATTTTATTCCCACCTAACTTTAGTTCCCCACTAAGAATTTAGTTCCTTCAAAATTTTCACAAACTCACATTCTATCATTGATTCATTAAGATTCAATCTCAGAAGTCTTTCGACCCATCCATTTATCCTAGTAAGCAACCTCATTCAAAACATCTCTCATTTGTATAATAGATAGCATATACGATGAACTATAAAAATATATGGAACAAACAATCACTTTACATAACCCATTGCATTATGTGATAGAAAATGTATCGTACAAAATATATGAAAAACTTCTCATTTATCATACGCTTGTGAGTAGCTAGCCTTACATATATAATTATGTGCATCACTTTACACACAAATAATTGACTTATCCCCATCGAGTCAAATTTTATGCTTTTGCATTGTTGGAAAGCTCCAATTTAAATTTTTTTATTATTTTTTTATATTTTTCGAAACGAAAAATTCAAAAAATGTTGGTGATTGGATGGGTAGACTGTGATATAACCATTTTCGAGAGAAACAAAAGGCAAAAAAAGAGAAAAATCAACTTTTCTTTGTTGTTGAAATGACTCTTTTTAGGCTGCATAAAATACACCGATCATCGAGAGGATCAATTACAATTATTCTATTTATTTTGATTTGATGTCAGCAGTGCTCACACACACACAAAATCTTTCATCTGATAATAATTTTGTTGCCTCTCTGTCATTGGAATATACAACAATAACGGGTTATCATTGGCCAGTCTGTTACATTACGTCCGAATAGGTTACCGTTACAATGATCAGTGGCCAATTATGTTATACGCCATTTCTAAAGACTTTGGCATTTATTGTTATCAGCTTGGAAAAAATGGGGGGAAAACAGATGATTCAAAATTTTCAAAATGTACATTTACCCGTAAAGGATTTCCCCTTAAAAACAAACATTTCCCCTCAAAAGTCAGCAAACACATTAAAAACATCCCTCAACTGTATAATAGATGAGTGTGTGTATAATATAGTGCATATGTTCTCTAAACTGCCAAAAGTTTTTCAGCAGATTTTTAACTCCTCATTCCTCTTGTAGAAATCTACACTTTATTACATTATGGAGACAAATTTGATCTGTCACATTTCATCCACTTTCACTTTGTTTGTGGAGATGTAACAATTCTAATGGACACTGCAATTTTTTTTGGCATATTACATTGGTCTTGGTAGGTAACGCTTCGTAGAATATGTCTCATGACGCTTTGCGATTTATACAAAACTGGAAAATTTCTTTCATAATTGCAGAAATCCAAGGAGCTAGCAGTGTACATGGGCATGAATGTGAAGAATGAAATAATTCAAATATGGAATATTTCTTCTATTCTTAGCATGATTCATGATTTGGTCATAGGTATGGATATTATTGAACATAATAATTATGATATCAAATGAAGGGCAAATATTTCAGAAGATTGAAATGGGGAATTTTACTGATCAAATTTCAAACCCTATTTTTTAGAATTCTCCACATCAGGTTCTTTTTGCATAATCATGGATCCATTAGAATCAACACCCTTTTCCTTAATCAAAAAATTATGTCGCATCCTTAACAAAAAAACCAATTTAAAATTATAAGAATATGAATGTGATCTGAATCCCAAATGGCCGGGCTCACGTTTTCGTTGCTAGTGGTTTCATTGCCACTGGTGGCATTGGCACATCTACAAAGGATGAGTCTTCTCCGGAGTAGTCGTATGACTCTTCTCCAACAGAGGTTTCGTCAGAGGAGTCTTCTCCCTAGGTCATGTCTGAGGTTTCGTCGGAGTAGTCTTCTCTAGCATCGATTGATGCCATGAGGTTTCGTCAAATGTATGTTGTATAGATTGCCAACATAATGTTATGTTCTGGAATTGTATGATACATTTACCTGAGCACGTAAGGAAACAAAACCAATGAACAGAAATGTAGGTAACCGAAATGGAAGCAACAAAGATAGCATTTTCTTTCCTCACTTGATAAGTACTTGAAAAGTGCATATGTTCTTAATGGCAAACAAAAATGAACAGGTTTTCAGAATTCAGAACGATACACAAAACGATGCATTTGGATCAATCACATGAGCTTCATAATTCCCAATACACTGATAACACAAATTTGAACCCAGCATACAATGGTAGAGAGAGAGGAGAGAGAAAATTTGGGATGCCAAAGTTAACATAAATCACAAATCATTGCCATTACAACAAACTAGTTTACCTTGTCTATCGCCAAGGAAATTTTCTTGGCAATGAAACCCCAAAGCATTATACCCTTTCTTCTCCCATTGCAATAATTGTAAACTAAAGATTAATAAAGAGAATCATGATTTCTCACTAATGCTACTTGAATGAAAGATTAATTGTTGGCATAATACGCTGAAATAAAAAAAATACTCTAGCAAGTTTATCATACATAAACTATTGATAGCAAATGCAATCATATTTGAAGAAAATCAAGATGAAGTGTTGAATGAAGATGAAATTGAAGAAGAATCTTGTGGGATTGTGGAAAAAGGTGAAATTTCAGTAACTATTGATCGAGATGTTCTCGAATGCTCCATTTGTTGTAAGCCCTTGCGGCCCCCTTTATATCAGGTTCAAAAATCCACATTTTTTAATTTAATAAAGTTGATTATGCTTTTTAAGTAGAAATACAGTTTAGCTTTGAGGATCGTGGTTCCTATTTTGGTGATTGAGAAACTTAGGGGTTTAAAGAAAATTTTTGATATTAAGTTCTGTACATTTATTATGTGTAGGTCAGAACTTAGATGGCATCTTGTTTGTCATAAGTTCAATTTATTTCTAAAGCACAGTTACATTGTCATTATGAATGATCAACATTTTGTTCATACAAAATCTTTAGAAATTTTTAGTTGGGAGTAAATGGGGGTAGCAACAAGTGGTAGGTTGTCAGTTGCATTTATATATAACCTTTATTTTGGAAGGAGGCAAAAAGTATAAATTTTTGCATGGGAGTGATATTTTGACAGAGAGGAATGGAGTTCCTATATTAGATTTATGAAGGTGCAATACTTGCATTTTGGTTGATGCAAAGATGATTCTGAGTTGTTGTGTGCACTTAAAGAAAGAATAAATCAATTGAATGTTAAGGAGACATAAACTGGAGTGCACTTATAGAAAGACTACATGTTGTATATTTGAGAAGGATCTCTATTATATTTCTTGTTTTGTCTGGCTAAGAATGAATAACACCATGGAATAATGATTTTTGTGACGTCTTGGCCGGTGCATGTGTCCTTTAGTTTAACGCATCTGATTCTTCTGTATTATTGCACGAAAAAAGTTAATTATATATAGAAGTATTAAATGATTATGTATCGGTCGCTTTTCGATCGTGTGTTTTTTCAGTGCGTACTTTCTTTTTGTAGGCGTATTTATTGTGACCTCACTTTTGTACCCCAAACGCGCGAAGTTATATATCGTTTTGACCCTCTGAGAGAGTAGTTATTTGTGGAATTTTTTATGAACGTCATTTCACGGGTCATTCTTCCACAAATCAGCTTTGAATGAAGGGGTGTCCTAACTTTTAGACTACGACATTGACCTTTTATTTTTAGTATTGTTTTCCATGAACCTAGCACGTGACTGATCATCGTATTCTTGATCCTCTTGTCGCCACGGTCGTCCCAATATTTTTCTTGTATTTTTTGGACACCGTTAGACTGACCCTTCGCCCTAATCACTTTTAATCTATAGTTAGCCCTAGACTAATTCAAATTTCAAATCCTAATTAAAAATCAAATCTAATTCTAGGGGATTCAATCTACCCTCCCCTTCTCACACACTCTCTCCAATATACCCCTTAAGTCCACTCATTTTCACCCTCTTTAGCAATCCCCCTCATTATGACGTGAACACCTAAACCTAGGGTTTCTCTCCTAACCCATCGGCCGCAACTTCCCCTTCCCCCTAGCCGCACAAATCTGGCCACCCCCTCGTCGCTCCGACCTTCCCCTTGCTGCCGCACTACTCTCCCCTCTCTTCACCCACCTCCGGCCACCACCCCCACGGGAGGTCGCCGGCCTCCACCTCCACTAAAACCGTCGGCCATCCCCCTAAAACTGTCAACCCCATCTTGCACAGCAGCCATATTACCGGCCACGCAAGTGCTGCCACCGGCTGTCCCTGTTGCGCGCTTGCTTGCTCGCGCCGTCATCGCCTTCACGGCCAGGCCGCGCCAACACAGGACGCCCCTTGGTCCGTCATTTACCTCCATGCTACTGCCCCTCTAGTTGTCGCCATCTTCGCCGTAAGCCGACGTCGTACCTTGCTCGCTGCCGGAATCCAACCCCTGACGTCGCTACCTGACGTCAGTGTAGCTTTCGCGTCTTGTTAAGGTGAGCCCCCGATCCGTAGGAACCAGCACACCCCCATGTTTAACAAGATTAAAAACCGTAATTTCCTTGCTTTGGATAATAACTAATTGAAGCTAATTAATATGGGACTGTAGGTTGGAAATTGGTTTGAGCACATAGGAAGTTTCTGGACCTCGTTGATCTGAGATTTGCGACACATTATTTCAGGCAAGTGGAACTTGCCCAGTTGATGTTAAGCCATGTTTAGGCTATTCTCAGTTTTGTGTAAAAGAGGCTAGGTGATAAAATGATAATTGCCTAGACACCATGCTTGATCTAGCTTGACAACGAAGCTAGATCCGACACCCTTGCCATGCTATGTTCATGCATATCATATGTCACGTTTAAATTCTGATATATTGTACGCATTCAATAACTAACTTTTATTACTATAAATGTTGCATATCACATGTCATTTCATGCATTTTATTGTCTTGCCATGAATGCGTAGCACACGCTACAATGAATCATAAGCTGCTGCGAGTAGGATTCTGACTCCTATAGTATGTAAAGGCTAGGGACAACCCTATGCCAAATAAACACTTCCTGGCTCGTGAACCAAAAGCTGAGCACCAGTTCAAACACACGTGGAGGGGTAGGGTTAAGCGATCACTCAGCGTATAAGTGTGCCGACGTAAACTCTTTGCACGACGTGATTACTAGGTTTTTGTGAAATCATGAAATAGTGTTTAGTAGCTTTTTGCTACGATGGACATGCATTGTTAGCTATCATGTTCATTTTAAATTGCTGCATTTATTAAATATTATGCCATGTCATCATGTTTTAAACTGCTAGTTGCATTCATCCAATAACTGTCATTACCTATATGTTTCATTACACAAAAGTCTCTCTTTTTCCATTTGGAGATTTTTGCTGACATGCGCACTTTTCTCTTTGGGTGTCGCATGTTAGGCTTTGAGTCTGAGGTTATTGCTGAAGATAACCAGTTTGCTGACGTTGAGCTTAAGGCTTCTGCTGACGTTCAGTTTGAGGATACCGGAGACCAATCCTAGTCTCAACTGGAGGCTTCTCTTAGTTGCTATTTGTTTTCCTAGTTGCTGCTGTTAGGTTTTTCGGTGCGTAGCACCTTATCTATGTCTTAGTTTTGGCCATGCTTGGGGCCTTTCTTTTCAGACTCTTGTATTTCTTTTATGACTTTATCTCTGGATGTTTTGAATAAAATTGAATGTTGTTTCGATCGTTGGTTATTATTGCATGCGTTCTAAATTATTATTGTTGTTGTTTCATTGCAATGCAAGAATCTGTGAATGGATGAACACATAGACGCTTATCAGACTGTAGCTTCACATCTTCAAGTCTGAGCGGACTCTCCGTGTCTCGCCTTTCATACATGGGAAGAGGGGCGTGACTGGTTTTTATGGTGGCCCATGCAGGCCGTTGCACCTACGAAATATCGAGACAATGATAATAATAAAACACCCATTGAGACGTTCGAAACATTCGAGTCATAAATTTAAGTCTAATGTGAACGTTTTCCTTGTCTTAGACGGCTGGAAGACATATTACCCAAGCTGGTAGTGGAGCAGGAGATGGTGATGGAGCTGATGGAGCAGCTACCATTCCTAAGATGATGAGGCTGATGCAGCAGATGATGCAAGTACATCAGTGCTTTCTTCAGAATGACCCTCACTTCGATCCTGTAGTGAAGCAGTTTCGAGAGCTGGGCCAGACATACTTCACTGGATCAGAAGGACCTTTGGCTGCTAAAGAATGGGTGAGGAACACAGAGGACAACCTGCTTCTTTCGAAGAATGACCCGGATGGATGGGTCGAGTTGGTGAAGAAGCAGCTGAAGGACAATGCCAGTAGTTAGTGGGATGCTGAGGAAGAGATCCTGGTGAGGCCTATCCATTGGGCTACATTCAAAGCTAGATTTGACGAGGAGTTCTTCTCTCGAGCTGCCAGGAGGAAGTTGATGCAGCAGGTCATCAACTTGAAGCAAGGAAGTCTGACGGTGGACCAGTACCACCAGGAGTTCACCAGGTTGTGCCGCTTTGTGCCGAATTTGGTGCGGACCCCCGAGGATCGAGCTCAGCGATTCCTTCAGGGTCTTTCCTTGATCTGCAGAGTTCGATGTCTTCTTCGGATGGACTCGTACCAGAGGTTGCTTATAGCTGTGAAGAGGCAGGAGTTGATTACTAATCAAAAGAAGGTGCAGTTTTCAGGAGGAGGCAAGATGCCAATGGAGTAGGCCAGAGCTGTGGTTAGGTCTATGATTAAGCCTACTCAGTCTGCACAGTTTAAGAGGCTAGGTGGGCCTAGTCAGAAGATGTGATATCAACGTGGCAAAGCTGGTCATGTGAAGGAGCTGTGCAGGAGGTTCCTGGGCCAGTGCTTACTTTGTGGCGACGCTATGCATTCATTGAAGGATTGCCCATGTGCTAATCAGTAGCAAAGAGCACCAGTAGCTGCCGGACGTGGAACGCCTCTTATATCTCAGAATCAGGCTTTACAGCTGGCAGCTCAGCCGAGGAAGCAAGCTTTCACGTTGAATACGGTAGAGGCGGAGGCTGAAGACGAAGTTATTACAGGTAATCCTCAGACTAGTGTTTATTTTTCATTAGTTGATCTTGCATGTTAGATTAGATCTTGTTTTGTTAGAATAGATTTTGATTTGCTACCTTGTTTGTTAGGAGTTATCCTTGTTTGTGCATTTCCTGCTCGAATTCTCTTCGACTCCGATGCATCTATGTGCATCTTATCTCGGAGTTTTGTGGACAAGCATTCTCTGTCAATTTCCCCTCTTTCCAAGAGATGGGGTATCATTACGGGGAATGGTGTAATCTCAGTGCACCTTGGTTGCCGATCTTGTCCCTTGGTTGTCTGTGGACACGAGCTATATGCCGATTTTATCATCCACGACATCACCAATTATGATGTCATTCATTGGATGGATTGGCTGGGTAGTTTCTTTGCTATAATCGACTGCCGACAGAAGAAGGTGGTGTTTGAGACTCCAGGTCATCCGACCTTCGAGTTAAGCAGCGGTAGCAGTTCGCTTGGGCACGTTAGATTTCGGGCCAAGCCAGTGGAAGAGATAGTAGCTATGTAGATAGAGGAGAGAAGACCAGCTGTGGTGATAGACTTCGATGACGTCTTTCCTAAGGAGGACCGCCGCCCGATCGAGCTCTTGAGTTCTCGATTGATCTTATTCCAGGAGCGCAGCCCATTTCGAAAGCATCGTATCGTCTGGCTCTAACAGAGTTGGAGGAGCTGCATAGATAGTTGGATGAGCTCTTGCAGAAGGGTTATATTCATACTAGTTTGTCCCCGTGGGAAGCACCTGTATTGCTGGTGAAGAAGAAGGATAGTTTGAGCAGTATGTGCGTGGACTACAGAGAGTTGAATGCAGTCACCATCAAGAACAAGTATCTGTTGCCATGTATAGACGACATTTTCGATCAGCTTGGAGGATCGAGGGTATTCTCTAAATTGGATCTCAGGAGCGGATATCACCAGCTGACAGTGAAGAAGAATGATGGGCAGAAGACAGCGTTCTGAATGAAGTGTGGACACTAAGAGTTCGTGGTCATGCCTTTTGGTGTGACCAACGCACCCGCCATTTTCATGAACCGGATGAACCTGATTTTCTATGACTTCTTAGATAAGTTCGTCGTTATCTTTAATGACGACATCTTGATCTATTCGAAGTCGGAAGAGGAGCATGTCGAGCACTTGAGGACAGTTCTGGAGATTCTGAGGAAGCATCGTCTGTAAGCAAAGTATTCCAAGTGTGAGTTCTGGTTGGATAGAGTTGCCTTCCTTGGACATGTGATGTCAGGAGATGGCATATCTGTGGATCAGGAGAAGATCAAGGCTATCAGAGAGTGGCCGATTTTGCGGACGGCGTCAGAGATCAGGAGTTTTCTTGGGCTAGCAGGATATTATCGATGCTTCATCAAGGATTTCTCTCAGATTGCAGAGACGATGACTAGACTGATGAGGAAGGATATACCGTTTGTTTGGTCCGATGATTGTGAGGAGGCCTTTTCTATTCTGAAGGCGAGATTGATTTCAGCACCTGTTCTAGTTGTGCCTGATTAGAGTGGTGACTTCGAGGTCTTTTGTGATGCATCTGGCAAGGGTCTTGGTTGTGTTTTGCATCAGCATAGATGCATGGTCGCATACGCTTCTCGTCAGCTCAAGGTTCATGAGAATAACTACCCGACACACGACTTAGAGTTGGCTGCAGTCATGTTCGCGCTCAAGACTTGGAGGCATTTCCTGCTGGGTGAGAAAGTGAAGATTTTCACTGATCACAAAAGCTTGAAATATGCCTTTACGCAGAAGGAGCTCAACATGTGACAGCGTCGATGGTTGGAGCTCATGGCGGATTACGAGATCGACTTGTAGTATCACCCTGGCAAGGTGAACGTAGTTCCTGATGCACTGAGTAGACTTCCAGCAGTTATGATGTTGAATTCACAGTGGAGGTTACAGCAGGAGTTCTGTGAGTTAGGCATTAAGATTGTGCTTTCTGTAGAGGTTTTGTCGCTGATGTGTATGCAGATACAGTCGATGATCGTGGACCGGATCAAGGCAGGTCAGGCTGGAGATCTGAAGCTGAAGAAGATCCGTGAGTAGGTAGAAGCCGGTCTGTGAACTGACTTTCTGATTCATGAGGATGGCTCACTGAGGTATGGAGCCAGAGTTTGTGTGCCAGCTGGAGATGTTAGAGAAGAGCTGCTTTTTGAGGTACATAGTTCGCCATATTCCATGCATCCTGTAGGCATGAAGATGTACAAGGACCTTCACCTGAGCTACTGGTAGTATGGCATGAAGCGTAGTGTGGCACGGAGCGTTGCCAAGTGTTTAGTATGCCAGCAGGTTAAGGCAGAGCATCATCGTTCGGCTGGGTTGCTACAGCCACTTCTGATTCCAGAGTTGAAGTGGCAACACATCACTATGGATTTCGTGAATGGACTGCCTCGAAATCCGAAGTAGAATGACGCGGTTTGGGTAATTATAGACCTATTGACCAAATCTACGCACTTCATCCGTTTCCGAGTGGGACAGTCGACGGAAACGCTAGCAAGGAGATACATGGAGGTAAATTCTTTTACTCTCCGTTTTTATTTCCTTTCCCTAGTATAGATACTTATATATCGTGAATCGTGCAGGAGATTGTGCGACTTCACGGAATCCCCGTGAGTATCGTGTCGGACAGAGACACGAGATTCACATCTCAGTTTTGGCAGAGTCTGCAGAAGAGTCTGGGTACGAGTCTGAGTTTCAGCACCGTGTACCACCTGCATACAGATGGCCAGTCCAAGAGGACGATTCAGATTCTGGAGGACATGCTGAGAGCATGCATGTTGAATTTCAAGGGATCATGGGAGGATCATCTTCATCATGTGGAGTTCGCCTATAAAAACAGCTACCTGGCGAGCATTGGCATGTCGCCATTTGCCGAGCTTTATGAGAAGAAATGTCGATTGTCACTGAGCTGGGATGACATTGGCGACAGGGAGCTGTTAGGGCCAGAGATGATTGTTGAGGCGGTGGATGTTGTGAGGAGCAACAGGGCGAAGCTGAGGATTGCTCAAGACTGTTTCAAGCATTGAGCAGATGCTAAACGGCGACCGTTGGAGTTTTGCCTGGAGATCATGTATTCCTCAAGATCTCTTCGAATCGAGGAGTTATTCGATTTTGAAATAGAGGCAAGTTGAATCCGAGGTATATTGGACCCTTTGACGTCCTAGAGCGAGTTGGAGCAGTGGCTTACCGCTTGGTGTTGTCGCCATCACTGGAGGGAGTTCACGACGTGTTTCACGTATCTCAGTTACATCGATACGTTAGTGATCCATCTCATGTTGTGGATTTCTCAAAGATCACAGTGCGACCGGACCTGACCTATAAGCAGCAACCAGTAGAGATTTTAGACCGTCGACAGAAGCAGTTGAGGAATAAGACTGTCGACCTGGTTAGAGTGCAGTGGCATCATGGTTCACCTGGAAGCCTACCGCGAAGCACGAAGAGGAGATGACAGAGCATTTACCGCATTTATTTCTTGAACAGTAGTTGATGAAGATTTCGAGGGCGGAATCATTTCATAAGGTGGGTAGGATGTAACGGTCGCTTTTCGATCATGTGTTTTTTCAGCGCGTACTTTCTTTTCGTACGCGTATTGATTATGACCTCCTTTTGTACCCCAAACACGTGAAGTTATATATCGTTTTGACCCTCGGAGAGAGTAGTTATTTATGGAATTTTTTATGAACGTGATTTCGCGGGTTATTCTTCCACAATCAGCTTTGAATGAAGGGGCGTCCAAATTTTTAGACTTCGAAGTTGACCTTTTATTTTTAGTATCATTTTCTGTGAACCTAGCATGTGACCGATCATCGTATTCTCGATCCTCTCATCGCCACGGTCGTCCCGATATTTTTCTTGTATTTATCGGACACCGTTAGACTGATCCCTCGCTCTAATCACTTTTAATCTATAGTTAGCCCTGGACTAATTCAAATTTCAAATCCTAATTAAAAATCAAATCTAATCCTAGGGGATTCTACGTATCATGTTAATATTTCCTAGTCTATTTGCCACACTAAATCTACCCTTCCCTTCTCACACACTCTCTCCAATCTACCCCTTAAGTCCACTCATTTTCACCCTTTTTAGCAATCCCCCTCATTATAACGTGAACACATAAACATAGGGTCTCTCTCCTAACCCATCAGCCGCAACTTCCCCTTCTCCTAGCTGCACAAATCCGGCCACCCCCTCGTTGCTCCGGCCTTCCCCTTGCTGCCGCACCACTCTCCCCTCGCTTCACCCACCTCCGCCACCACCCCCACAACAGGTCGCCGGCCTCCACCTCCACTAAAATTTCCAGCCATCCCCCTAAAACTGCCGACCCCCTCCCATACAGAATCCCCTATTGCCAACCACCTAGCACGTGCAAGAAAGCGCTGCTGCCAGCTGTCCCTGTAGCGCGTGCGCTTGCTCGCACCATCGTCGCCTTCACGGCTAGGCTGCGCCACCACAGGCTGCCCCTTGGTCTGCCATTTACCTCCGTACTACTACCCCTCTAGTTGTCGCCATCTTCGCTGTAAGCTAAAGCAGTACCTTGCTCGCTTCTGGAATCCAACCCCTGACGTCGATACCCGACGTCAGTGTAGCTTTCGTGTCGTGTTAAGGTAAGCCCCCTGATCCATAAGAACCAGCACACCTGCATGTTTATCAAGATTAAAAGCTGTAATTTCCTTGCTTTGGATAATAACTAGTTGAAGCTAATTAATATGGGACTGTATGTTGGAACTTGGTTTGAGCACATAGGAAGTTTCTGGACCCCGTTGATCTGAGATTTGTGAAACATTATTTCAGGCAAGTGGAACTTGCCCAGTTGATGTTAAGCCATGTTTAGGCTATTCTCAGTTTTGTGTAAAAGAGGCTAGGCGATGAAATGATAGTCGCGTAGACACCATGCTTGATCTAGCTTGACAACGAAGCTAGATCCAACACCCTTGCCATGCTATGTTCATGCATATCATATGTCACATTTAAATTCTGATATAATGTATGCATTCAATAACTACCTTTTATTACTATCAATGTTGCATATCACATGTCATTTCATACATTGGATTGTCTTGCCATGAATGCGTAGCACACGCTACAATGAATCATAAGCTGCGGCGAGTAGGATTCTTACTCCTATAGCATGTAAAGACTAGGGACAACCCTATGCCAAATAAACACTTCCTGGTTCGTGAACCAAAAGCTGAGCACCAGTTCAGACACACGTGGAGGGGTAGGGTTAAGCGATCACTCAGCGTATAAGTGTGCCGACATAAACTCTATGAACGACGTGATTACTAGCTTTTCGTGAAATCGTAAAATATTGTTTAGTAGCTTTTTGCTACAATGTGACATACATTGTTAGCTATCATGTTCAGTTTAAATTGCTGCATTCATTAAATATTATGCCATGTCATCATGTTTTAAACTGCTAGTTGCATTCATCCTATAACAGTCATTACCTGTATGTTTCCTTACACAAAAGTCTCTCCTTTTCCATTTTTAGATTTTTGTTGACGTGCACCCTTTTCTCTTTGGGTGTCGCATGTTAGGAATTGAGTCTGAGGTTGTTGCTGAGGACGACCAGTTTGCTGACGTCGAGCTTGAGGCTTCTGCTGACGTTCAGTTCGAGGATACCGGAGACCAATCCTAGTCTCAGCTAGAGGCTTTTCTTAGTTGCTATTTGTTTTCCTAGTTGCTGCTATTAGGTTTTTCGGTGCGTAGCACCTTATCTATGTCTTAGTTTCGGCCATGCTTGGGGTCTTTCTTTTCAGACTCTTGTATTTCATTTATGACTTTATCTCTGGATGTTTTAAATAAGATTGAATGTTGTTTTGATCGTTGGTTATTATTGCCTGAGTTCTATTATTTTTGTTGTTTCATTGCAATGCAAGAATCTGCGAATGGATGAACACACAGACGCTTATCAGACTGTAGCTTCACAGCTATAAGTCTGAGCGGACCTCTCCGTGTCTCGCCTTCCATACTTGGAAAGCGGGGCATAACTGGTTTTTATTGTAGCCCATGCAGGCATTTGCATCTACGAAATATCGAAACAACGATAATAATAAACACCCATTGAGACGTTTAAAACATTCGAGTCATAAATTTGAGTCTAATGTGAACGTTTTCCTTGTCTTAGATGGCTGGAAAACGTATTACCTGCCCTGGTGGTGGAGCAGGGGATGGTGATGGAGCTGATGGAGCAGCTACCATTCCTGAGATGATGAGGCTGATGTAGCAGATGTAACGGCTGCTTTCCGACCGTTCGTATTTTCTGCGCGTACGACTCCTTTCGTGTGCGTATTTTATTTGGTACTTTTTTGGTTTCGGTATATACGATCTGATATGCCGTTGTGACTGTAAGGAAGTGTAGTATTTTATAGTAATTTTTGGGAACGTCTTTTCATGGCTCGTTTTCTCGCAAAACAGCTTTGAAGGGAAGTGCGTTTTGGTCTTTTGGCTTCAACGCTCAATTCTGAATTTTATAATAATTTTCGGTAGGATTAGCATGCGGCCAGACCCCGTAGCCCCGTACTTCTCATCTCTGCGATCGTCCCGTTATTTTCGGATTATTTTTCCGATGCACGTAGTGGGAATTATCCCCTAATCAATTTTCCTCCCTTAATTAGCCTTGACTTTTTCAAATTCTAAATTAATTAGGAATCCTAATCAATCCCTGTTTGAGGGAATCATGCATCAGCCCTGTTGTCATCCTCCTTTATCTCAAACTCTCTCTATCTCTCTCTCCCAATTAACCGAAATCCTTAAGCCAAATAGCAAAACCCTTCTTCAAATAACAAATCTGGCCAAACTTTCCCCCTCACGCAAACCCATCTTTGCAGCTGCTGTTGCTCCTCCTCTGGCCACCCAAGGCCTCCCCATCCTCCCTTTTCAATCCCCAGCAACTCCACCACCTCCTCCTCCATCTACACCTCTCCAAGACATCAAAAACCCATCAAAAACACCAAAACAATACACAGCCCAGGCCTGCTATGCGCGCCCGCCAGAAAACGGCCGGCCATCCCTGTTCGGCCACCTCCAGCCGCTGTTTCCACCGCCATTCAACTCCTATCTGACCCCCGATTATCTCCAACTCCCCTTACCTTTTTTCCACATCTCGATATCCTCAAAAACCCCGTGGAGCTCAGATCTAGCCGCTGTTTTTAACAGTTTACACGCCGCTACTTCAAAATCGTGTCCACCGGCCATCCGGCCACCTACGACGACCACCCTACCACCGTTGGACTCCTTTCAAAATTCCCTACCAACTGCAATTTCCCTTATGCTCATAGCCCACCTGTATCTCCGTTAAACCTCGTCGGAACACGTCGTATCGGCTGTTTTTAATAGATCTGGAAGCTGTACTTCAACGCCGGCTCACGATCACCTCCGACCACCCCCGGTGTCAACTCCACCACCGTTGTCTTCGTCTTTAAGTCCTTTCACTTTTACAGCTTCCTGTTGTCTCTGTTCATTGCTGGATTTCCGTTCAGATGCGCGACAATGAACATTGCGCGAATCTGTCCTCCCCGGCTTCTCACGGTCACCCACCGCCGTATGCTCACGCCGTCGGGCACCCACCAGGCCGAGCATCTTTCACTGATCCTATTTCATCTACCAACAGCCCTCTTGGTCCCTCGGAGTTCACGTGCATCGCTGCACACACGTGTTTTTAGCTGACGTCGATGTCGTCGTGAAGATCCGTTGCGCTACCTGCAATGGGAGGAGGATCGCTATTAGCTCGTTGATTTCGTGCCACCACCCCGCTGTCCAGAGGTACCTCATTGTGCTATCCACAGCTGAGGAGTTTCAGACAACACTGACGCTTTGCCGTTCAGACCCGACTTCCGCTTGTTAAACGACGTCAAGAGGTTGGTTCCCTTAACGAGTAGTAAAACCCACACCGTAGTTCATCAAAATCTAATCTAAAATTGATCAACGTAAACTAAAGTTATATTTTGCATCTTTAAAACTTTTTCCACCGTAGAAAATCGACGAACGAACTGAATTTCTGTGCACATAGGATAGACGTCGATCTAGGCCGAACAAAGCATCAAAAAGCCATGAATTTTTGACTGTTAGGGTAGTCCCACCAAATTTAGAAACAAACCGTATTAGGATTGATGAAAAGCGCGATCTGACATCGCCGTTATCCTGTTTCGGATGGACCATCACCGACAAAACTCTTCGACGGTACGCTCCGGATAGACGACGCACTCGCCACCGCAGACAAGTGTACTCACTTGTACTTTTGGTCATGTTTAGGCCATAGACTCTTAGAACTGATAAAACATAAACAAAGAGAATCGGACGTGAAATGATAGCATCCAAGACCCCCTTCGACAGCTTAGACTTGACGACGAAGTCTAAGCGCAACAACAACAACTGACACCTTAGGGTTTTCCTGTGTGTGCGTGCGTGTGGACCCCCTAGAAGACACTTCCTTACTTGTCATGTCATGTTACACATCCTGCGGGCAATAGGGCACTCACTTGACAGAGTGAGTGATCCCTTGTACGGATACACATCATGCGGGCAATAAGGCACTCACTTGACAGAGTGAGTGATCCCTTGTACGGATACACAGCCTACAGGCAATAGGGCACTCACTTGACAGAGTGAGTGATCCCTTGTACGGATACACAGCCTATGGGCAATAGGGCACTCACTTGACAGAGTGAGTGATCCCTTATACGAATACACAGCCTGCGGGCAATAGGGCACTCACTTGATAGAGTGAGTGATCCCTTGTACGGATACATAGCCTGCGGGCAATAGGCACTCACTTACCAGAGTGAGTGATCCCTTGTATGGACTTGTCTTGTGCACTTGGGTGGGGTAGGGTTGAGCGTGCACATGGGGAGAGGGTCTGATCCCCCTCGAACCGTAAGGCGTGAACCCTTCGAGTCACACATGTCTTGTCTTGTCCTGTCTTGTCTTGTCTTGTCTTGTCTTGGCTTGTGCCGTTTAGGTTAGTCCCGTATTCAGTAGCACACGCTACGGCCACTACTTGTCGTGTTTACTTTTCCTACACCGTTTTACTTTCTTTAACTGCCATGTTATAACCCCTGCATGTTAATCAACCAGTAAATTGTTGCTTTAAATTACAGTACACTTGTAGTAGAGTCTAACCCTCCTTTTTAGACTTTACCTCACGTACAGTTCCTTTTCTGTTGGGTGCTGTACGTCAGGTGTCGAGCAGGAGTTCATGGACGAGGCAGACTTACCGGAGTACGTGGAGCCGAGGACGTCGACCCAGAGTTCGTGCCTGACAAGGACCAGACCTTGAGGTCTTTTTCGTCGCTGCCTTTCAGAGGTTACTACTTTTAGTTTACTCACTTTTAGTAGTTTGTTGCCATGCTTAGGCTTCTCTTTTGAGACTTTTGTACTCGCTGGATATTATCTCTTTATATTAATGAATGCAACTTTCTTTCTGTACTTTCTGTTGTTTCGAATTTTATAAATGCAAGAACCTGAAAATTTTAAATGGTACCCCTACATATGCTTATTGGGTCCGAGCTTCACAGCTCCGGACCAAGCGGGCCTTAGTCACACTTCGCCTCCGTAGTTTTGGAAAGCGAGGCGTGACAGGTTTTAGTGGTGGCCCATGCAGGTCATGCAAATAGTTCGAAACAATAAAAGTACTGCATTCGTTTAATATCCATGTACAAGTCTAAATTAGGGTTTTGCAGTCTTACATGGTAGGAAGACTTAGATAGACATCCATGTTTGATAGTCAGGTGCCTTGGTTAAGATTTAGTCATACACATCTTAGGATACCTTAGTAGCCCTCACTTGACTCTAACCGTGTTAGATTTCTAGAGCCCTTCTTTTAGTCGTTCACTCAGGTCCATCGACTTCGGGCCAGCAGAACGTAATCTTGACTCGCTTAGGACTCTACCCTGAGATCCTTACTACTTTTTGGTCCATTTGTAAGTCTTAGTGTTGAGTTTCCCCTGATCTCTAGACGGCCCGATAATTAGGACTCTCGGATTTCTAGCATCTTCCTGATCATTACACTTTTGTGTTATCGGCCGTAGAGTTCCATCGTAGCTTTCATGAACCATCTCCAAGGCATAGTCATCATGCGATCATTTTTCCTTTCCCCCGATTCACGTGATCGCTTCCTAAAGATTATCAGTGATCCTTCGATTCTTTCCCATTGCAAATCCTGCTTCCTTTAAAAGTATTTTCGAAATACATTATTAAATTCTTCGCTCAGTTTAAATTTTTTGAAAACTCTTATTAAAATATTTAAAATTTCTTACTTTAGGTTGAGTTAAAATTCTTTCGCAAATTTTGAAACCTTCTTGGTCGGAAATTTTAAGTTACGGTCTCGTACTTATTTTCAAATCTGTATCCTTCGTATTTTAGTTTTAAAACTTTGTTACCATTTTGGAAATTCAATATATCATTTTTCTAAACTACGAAATTTATTTTTAACTCCTTACTATGCGTACTTTTAGAATATTTTCTAAACTAAAGAGAACTTTAATATATATATATATCTATTATACATTTCACGAACTTTGTCCTACGTGGTAGTTTTGTCATACGTGGCAGTTTTGTCCCAGTCATATTTTTGGTTGCTGACTGGGACGCCACGTGGGGGTTGGGTGTGGTTCTGGACTTGGGTTTGGGATGGGAATTTGGTGATTTTTTTTGCTTTTTATTCCTTGCTTTTCTTCTTTTTGCCCACGACCATCCTCTCACACACCCACGCTTTTTTCACTTTGGCGACCGCTTCTTTCCGCATTTACGCCCGGACGACGACTGCCTCCGTGCCCTCTGGGCACGGGTTATAACTAGTATATATATATTGAAAAGTAAGTGTGTATGTATAATATATAATATTATATAAAAGCGATGTTGCGTATTTCTCGGACTGGCGACTGGGGAGATCCTGGGGCAAGCAGCTCCGGCCAAGGATCTGCTCAGCAACCGGCTCTAGGGAGGGCGCAAGGAACCGTGGGGGATCAACACATACAAAACGGCGTGAGTGATGGATCCGTTGCTGGATCTGATGGACTCGTTGATGGATCAAAACGGCGTGAGGGGATCGCACAACAGCACAGTCAAGGATCTACTGGAGGGGGGCAACCGGCCATCGGGGGGAGATAGGAACCACCACCGATGAGGGCTCTGGATTTGGTGATGGCCCGAAACGGCATGAGGGATCTACACAACTACATGATGGCGGCTGGCAAAAAGTTCGCAGGAAGGAGTGGAAGGGACCTCAGATCTGGAGGGATGCTACTCGCAAAGGCAATCAGCGGCATAGGACTCAAATGAGAGGTACTCAGCATCAGGGAAAACGAGCTCCAACTGATAATGCTGGTAAGGTGTTTGCAAAAATGCCGCTGAGGGCTAATGCGTTAATTAAAATTGATACAACTGCCGCCAAACTTTCGTGGTCAGATGTGTGCGCTAACAGGCGCAAGTACGAAGAATCCATGGGTATGACCCTGGTACCACTTAAGATTCGAGATGACGGCACAGTTGTCGCTTGAGTCCCGGGTGCTTTATTGGAGAAGGGAGCAGAGCGATGGCAAAATACGCTGGTGGGATATGTCCTTGGGGATGTCCCGTTTTACAGTCGGATTCATGCTTGGGTGGAACGACTGTGGAAGCCACGAAAGAGAATTCAAATCTACAGCAAAGAAAACGGGTTTTTCTACTTCCGCTTTAAATCTAAAGAGGAGTGCGAGAGAATACTTCATGGGGGTCCTTGGCTATTTGATGGGCGTCTAGTGGTGCTAAAGAGTGGACTCCTACAATACGCCATGATCGGGACATCCTAACCTCAGTCCTAGTGTGGGTGCAAATGCATGGGGTCCCCCTCAACATGTGGAACCTTGAAGTGCTAAACATTCTGGCATCGTGATAGGCACGCCTTTATGCCTTGATCGTGCGACGGCCAAGCTTGAAAGAATTACATACGCAAGATGCCTCATGGAAGTAAGTGCACTGAAACCCCTCCCAAAAATGATAGAGGTGGAGCTAGATGATGGGGGCTCCCTTACGATTGATATTAGCATTGAAGGTGAGCCGCCCAGATGCAGCCAATGTGTTTGCTTCGGTCACTCTAACGCACAATGCCCTGAGCTAAAAAAGCTCCCTTCAATCCAAGATACAAAAATTAACATTGAGGATGGGGAGACTGGGAATGTCACTGAAGGCACAATTACAACCAAATCTACATATCATAGCACTCCTACTGTTAGTAACGGGTCAAATGGTAAACCAGGGAATGCCACTAAGGAGCCCATTGTTAATGGACACACTGGAAGCTCCCAAGGCCGGCCCTCATTGCCCCACAACTTGCAACCCCTGGAGGTTCAGTGTAGCCCCACTGAGCTGAACTCTGGCGGCACAAATGACACGTTTGATGCCGTGGCAGCCAGAACTGGAGGTGACTCTCCACCTAGCGATCAGGATGGAAGGAGTGCTCGGCTAGTAGACTTGGGAGTACAAGCAAATGATCATACAGATAAAAAGCATCCAGACTTGGCTGCGGCAACCACATCTGATATGAGGCCTGATCCGACACCAACTAACCTGGAGGAGCCGAGCCCTACAGAGCATGAAGCATCACCAGCCTTAGTTCAAGACAATCCAGAATATGAATTGGAGCATCTGGAGTTGGTACAGAGCCTTAACACTGGGAAACAAAAAAATCAGGTTCCTAAGGGTGCTACATCGACACGCAAAAGTTCTAGGCTTAATGACGGAAGTCTGGGACAGCCACCAATGAATCCCACTCAATGAGTATGTTCTTTTGGAACACAAGAGGCCTCAACAACTCAGTGCGGCGTAGAGATCTTCGAGACAGGTTATCGAGACTTAGGCCTTCTTTAGTTGTGTTATTGGAAACTAAGTTGAAGGTAGACTCTGCAGCTAGGAAGCAATGTATCCCACAAGGCTGGGTTTCTTTGGATAACTTTGTTACACAAAAAGGCGGACGCATTTTGATGGGGTTTAACCCTACAGTATGGCATCCCCAGCTTTTATCCATATCATCGCAACATATCACTGTGAGATGTCTTAACTCTGGTGGTTTCAGCTTTGTTTTAACAGGGATCTATGGTAGCAATTCGAGGGTGGAGAGGAATGAGCTCTGGGGAATGCTGAAGAGGGATGCTACAAATTTGAATAATGAAGCCTGGCTTGTGGGAGGTGACTTTAACTGTGTGATGTACACCAAGGACAAAGTAGGGGGCCGACGGCTAACTGAGGACATGGTGAGTGAATTCAACAATTGCACTACGGACTGCTGCCTTCAAGAACTCAAAAGCAAGGGCGATCGCCTTAGCTGGTGCAACAAAAGAGTGGGAAATGGGCGTATAGCGGCGCAGCTAGACCGTGTCCTGTGTAATGCGGCTTGGATTGATAATTTGCATGATTCTTTTGCTGAGTACCTAGACCCACTAACAAGCGACCACTCGCCAATGATCGTCAATCTTCATACTCAAGTACTCCTCGATCCGAAGCTGTTTAAGTTTTTTAACCATTGGGTTAATCTCCTAGGATTTAAAGAGGTGGTCATAGCTAGCTGGAAACAAACCACTCACGGATCTCGGATGTATATCCTCTCGGAAGAACTCAAAATGCTTAAATCGGACCTGCGCTTGTGGGCACGGAACCACAATTCCAAGGCTAGATTGCAGCAATGCCGTGAGCTACTATCTACTACCCGCTAAAACCCGTTACTTCATTCCAGCTATGAACTTCAAGAAACGGAGAGGAAATTATCTACCGAACTTGTCAAATTACTTGACTTAGAGGAGGAGGAGTATCGCCAAAAGAGCAGGCCGGACTAGCTAACTTTAGGCGACAGGAACACAAAGTTCTTCTACAATACTATGAGAGCCCGACACAGTCATAACAACTTGATGCACCTTGTGGATGCGAATGGGGGCCAAAATAAATCATATGAAGAGCTTAAGGCAGAAGCGGTGGATTATTACGAGGCACTATATAATCAGCAGCACTATGGGTCAGTTTTTCCGAGATTGGTACCTAGGAAAAAACTAACTGCATATGGGGCAGTATGGCTGGAGAAGGAAATATCTCGGGAGGAGATCAAAGATGATGTTTTTTAGATTGGACCAAGTAAGGCCCCAGGGCCTGATGGCTTTAACTCATTCTTTTATCAACAACAATGGCACATCATTGGTGAGGATGTGATAGCATGTGTCCGCTCTTTCTTTATCTCAGGTAACATGCTCCGCCAATTTAACCATACATTTCTCACATTAGTGCCTAAAAGATCAAATGCCTCGTGCTTGGGAGACTACAGACCCATAGCATGCTGCAATGTCATTTACAAGATTATCAGTAAGATCTTATGCAACAGATTAAAACTATTAATTCATGAGCTAGTTTCCCCGAACCAAGCGGCTTTCCTCCAGGGAAGATTACTTTCTGATTGCACTCTCCTAGCTCATGAACAGATTAGGGACTTCAGTAACCCTATGGGGTCTAGAGCATGTCTCAAGCTGGATCTGCGAAAGGCTTTTGACAGTGTTAACAGAGAATTTATCTACTACATCCTACATTAGATGGGATTTGGGCGTACTTTCATTGGATGGATTAAGGAGTGCATATCTACTCCCACCTACTCTGTGATGGTGAATGGCTCCCCAGTTGGACATTTCGGTAGTAATAGAGGGCTCAGGCAGGGTGATCCTTTATCGCCCTTTTTATTCATTATCGTAATGGAGGCCTTTTCTCTGCTTATGACAAAGGCAATCACCAAGGCCACTATACAGCCTATGAGGAGATTGGGGTCTATTTCGCACCTGCTGTTTGCTGATGACTTGCTAGTGTTCAGCCGTGCCAACCAAAAATCTTTCCTGGGTATCAAGAATTTGTTGGAGGACCTCACTAATTTCACGGGGCTTCAGGTGAACTGGGACAAGAGTGCGGTGATTTTTAGCAAAGGGGTCAAAGATCGAGCTGAGCTTGCTGCCTCTCTGGGAATTAAATTAGTAAGCTCCTTCTCCACATACCTGGGCCTCCCACTATCATCTAAATATCCTAAGGCCAATATGTATGGCAGACTTGTGGATAAGTGCAAGAAACGGCTCAGTGGTTGGGTATCAAATTCACTCTCTATAGCAGGACAAATAGAGCTGGTAAGGACAGTCATATATGGTATGACTGCCTTCTGGTCGCAGGTCTTTAAAATACCCTCTACTGTGATACGCACTATTTCTGGGCTATGTCGGAAGTTCATATGGGGTGCAAAGAGCATTTGGGCATGGAGTGATATATGCAAACCAAAAGCGGAAGGGGGGGTAGGGCTCAGACTACTATCTGATATGAACAAAGCTTCGGGAATTAAGCTGACATGGAGACTGCTGCAGTCTAAGGGCATTTGGGCTGAGTACATGCAGAATACAAACAAATCAGTCTCTACTTTTTTTGCAGCAAAGAAATCTTACACCGACTCGGGCACATGGAAGTTCCTATTGCACTGCAGAGGGCACTCTGAGAAACTCATCACACGGAAGGTTAAAGATGGTAGTGACACTCTATTCTGGCATGATAGCTGGTTGTCCTGTGGGCCACTAAAATCCCTCTGCGATATTCCCCCTGGTGAGAGCGAATGGCGCGTCAAGGACTACTGGGGGACATCGGGTTGGCAATTTGCAAATCTATGTAGCAGCATCCGGCCTCTTTTGCAACAAGTGGTACTATGCTCAGGGAAAGACGCATGGGCGTGGAAGATGGGACCTGATTTCTGCTACAGGGATGCATGGGAATCCGTCCGCACAAGAGGAGACCCCTTCCAGTTCTTCAAGCTTGTATGGTTTAGCGGGCACATACCCAAGATGTCACTGCTGCTGCTGCGGGCATTCAAAAGGAAACTCCTCACAATGGATGAGCTGGCAAAATGGGGCGTTAGCACTCGGGCTGACTGCGTGCTTTGCAATTGTGGGAGCGCGGAGACCCTCGACCACCTTTTCTTTGAATGCCCCTACTCCTCATACGTTCTTTCAAGAGCTATGCTGAAGCTCGGATACTCCCAACTGCAAGGTAACCTATCTGCTATTGGTATTTACTTCCTGAGGCACTTTGATGTGAAGGGGTGCTTGAGCTTTATTGCAAAGGTTGCTCTAACTGCAATTGTCTGGCATGTATGGCGAGAAAGAAATAGACGCATCTTCGACAAAACAGCCAAAATTAAGACCGCTCTATTCGATGACATAGCAGCGGAAGTTAGGATAGCTGCAAGGAATCTTGAATGCGAAGGAGACGACTTTGTTGCAATTGCCCTTGCGAACTGGATGCAAAGGGACAATGGGTAGTGCACAAAGGTGATTTGCCTGTTAGAACTCATAGGAAATGAGTCTTGCTGTGTAATTATGGGTGGGTTTCTCTTGGAATTTTCATATCGCAACGAGTTGTCATTGATCTTTGGGGCTTATAGGTGGGGGGATATTGGTAGGGAGTGACGACGCTTGTGTCCTATCCTCTCTCCTTTGGACCCAACACCCATCAAATCCCACATTGTATTTTTGTAAAATCATCAATAAAGACTAACATTACCTTTCAAAAAAAAGTGTGTATGTATATATATATAAACTGGTCTACATCAAGGCAAGAACCAGAAGCAGAGCAGGTGGGGGAGAGGCTGGGAAGCAGTCACCCCACTCAAGAACTACCTGGAAAAAGCCGAGAAAGTACAAGGAAAGAGAAGTCTAAACCTAAACTGGGGAGGCGCACAAAACATGCCTAGGGGAGAACCCTGTTCTCAAAAAGGAGGAGATCCGCAGTAGCAGTATCACTAAGATCAAGACTAGCCATGGCAGCAGAGACGTCAGATGAGATCCTGGCAAGAAGAGCAGTCTTGGGGCACAGAAGCGAGCGAAAGATGTAGTTGTTCATCTCTCTCCAGATATGCCAGACCACCGCGGAGAAGACAAGCAAGGAGAGGTTGCCCCAGGGAGTGGTCTTTTCTCTCGCTCCAAACCGCCGTCTCAGCATGTGCGCGTCAACAGTAATGGATTTGGAACAAGAAGGAAGACCCAGGCGAAGCTTACACGCCGCCCAAATAAAAGCACTATAGTCGCATCGGAAGAAGATATGACGAGAAGTCTCAGGGTGATCACCACAGAGGACGCAGGCTGACTGGTCACGAACCCCTCGCCTAGCGAGCTAGTGAGTGGTGGGAAGACGGTCGAGGAGGGCACGCAGTAAGGTGAGTGAAAACTTAGGTGTGTGCCCAGGAAACCAGACCACAGGAGCAAGGTGAGCAGGAGCGGAGTGACGGCGTGTGGACGACCAGGCCGCTCGGAGGGAGCAGTCACCGTCAACCGCCCATTCCCATAAATCCGGGCCATCGGTCACAGAGGCATCAGCAAATAGGTGCGATAGGTGGCGAATCTCAACAGGAAGGGACCAACCACGACCATCCCAAAAGTCAGCAACCCGGCGGAACCTCAGCGGAGTAGGAGGGGTGCACAGCAAGGCCAAGGGACCACATGGTAGCCAGGGGTCATACCAAAAAGAAGAGGACCGCACATCCCTCACAATACGACGGAAGCAGGAAGTGGCCAAATCCCGACATCGGAGAACATGCTTCCAAGAACCAGAGTCAAGACCAGAGGCTTCACACTGAAATAATGGAGTGCGCTTCAGGTAGGTATCACGCATGTAGGATGCCCAGGGCTAGGGGGAGTGAAGGAGCCTCCAAAGGAGTTTGATACTAGCCGCAACCCCCACTTCACGAAGACTACGGAGACCAATCCCCCCTTCACACTTAGGAAAACACATGTCCTCCCACCGCCAGAGGTGGAGCTTTGTTCCCCAAATGAAATCACGGCATAAACAATTAATTGTGGCCAGAACCGTGGAGGGGATCCGAAAGGACTGGATCCAGTAAGAAACATATCCGTGGATGACCGTGCGGACCAACTCGATGCGCCATGCCGTGGACAGAAGTCTGGAAGACCAGCCAGAGATCTTGGCCTTACACCTATCAATCATGCTGGAGTAAAGATTTGCAGCCGGGTAGGAGGAGGAAAGCGGGAGACCGAGGTACTTCAGTGGAGGGTCGACGAGTGGAATACCCAAGATGAGGGAGAGCTCACTGCCAGAACAAGAGCCTTTGCTGAGAATAATCTTGCTTTTCCCCCTATCAACCTCCAGGCCAGCAAGAAGGTGGAAGGAGTCAAGAAGCCTACCTAGCTCCAGGAAGGAAGAGGCCTCAGCCTTGCAGAAAACCAGCATGTCATCAGCGAACAGGAGATCAAACGGGATGCCCTGCACCCCCCCCTTCGGAGGACGAATGGTGCCAGAGGAGGTGGCCGAATCCATGAGGAGAGTAAAGTATTCCATGACTAAGATGAAGAGGAATGGGGAGATATGGTCCCCCTGGCGAACCCCCCTGTCACTACCAAAAAACCAGCAGGATAGCCATTGACGAGGACAGAGAAAGAGGCAGAGTCCACACAAACCTTGACCCATTGGATGAAGGAGGGGGGAAAGCCAAGCTGAGACATAAAGTGATAGAGGAACTCCTGGTTGATGCTGTCAAATGCTTTGCGAAGATCCAATTGAATGCAGGCCCTGGCCCCCAAGGAAGCAGAGAAGTCTATGATGAGGTCATGGGCAAGGAGAGAGGAATCAGAGATCAGGCGCCCTTTGATGAAAGCGGACTGGTTCCAGGAGATGAGACCAGGAATGACTTTAGCGAGTCTCCTACTGAGAACCTTGGAGATGATCTTGTATATCACATTGCAGCAAGAGATGGGCATGTAATCCCCGAGAGAAGAGGCAGCCGGGAACTTGGGGATAAGGGTGAGGAATGTATGATTGATTTGCTTCAGAATGCAACCAGAGGAGAAGAAGGACCAAATTGCCCCTAGGACATCCTTACCCACAATCCCCTACATGTCCTGGAAGAAGAGGGGTGGGAAACCATCCGAGCCAGGAGACTTATCCTTGTCCAAGGAGAAGAGGGCCTCCTTGATCTCAAGATCAGAAACAGGACCACCAATCCACTCGCAGGCCCCAGGAGAGAGGATCTGCTTCGGTACAAGCTCAGGGAAGGAAGATGGATATGAGTCCTGGTGGAAGAGGGAAGTGAAGAACTCAACTGCATCAGATCGAAGGGCATCTAACTTGTGGCAGCACCCCCATTGGGCCCAATCAAATGGAGAAGGCTATTCCCAGCCGCTCGATCTTTGGAAGCCGCATAGAAGAACTTTGTATTCATGTCTCCTTGAGAAAGCCAGGTCTGGCGGCTCTTCTGTCTCACCTGGCTCTCCTCAATGTCAAGGCTGGAGGCCAAGAGACGGCCAAGGGCACGGTCCCGATGCAGGAGAATCGGGCAAGTGTGGAAGGAGGGGGAGGCCTGTAGAGTAGAGATGTCACTCCTCACGACATCCGAGGGGGGAAAGTGGTGGCGGGCCGCGGGCCAAGACCGGATGGCAGCCTTGAGGGCTTTTAGCTTAAAGACTAGCCTGAGCATAGGGGAACCAGAGAAGTGGCCACGCCAGACAGACAGAAGAAGAGAGTAGAACCCTGGGATCTGGAGATAGTGACTGAAGAACTGGAAGGGTTTCGGGCCGGAGTTGGGAGGAGATAAAATCTGAAGCAACAGCGGAGAGTGATCACTGGTGCCAGGGGAGGTAGGAGGTGAAAGCATCAGGAAGTGTGGCAAGCCATGCCGTGTTAACCAAGGTCCTATCTAGGCGGTAGGAGATACATGGTCCAGTCGATGCGTGATTACTCCAACTCAAGGGGTCACCAATACACCGAATGTTATGAAGCCCACAGTCGACAATGCAGATGTTGAAGTCCTCAAGTTGGACCGGGGTAAGGATACGGCCACCAACCTTCTCATACACAAAACGGGTAACATTGAAGTCACCAAGTACCACCCAAGCCCCCCCACCAACAAGGAGGCAATCACTCCGAAGAGAGGCCCAAAGAAGCCCGCGGTCAGAGGCCAGATTGGAAGCATAGACAAAGGAGAACGCCACAATGAAACCACCCTGATTGGCAGACTCGAGGGTGATGTGCTGTGTCGAGGAGGAGATCACCCTACAGCTCCAAACAAAGGGGTCAAATGCTACCCAGACCCTACCCTTCGCGACATGGACTTAGTTATGAAGGGTCTTCCACCCCTTGGGGCAGCACGAAGAGACAATATCCCCATCAAGATCCCAAATCTTAGTTTCCAAAAGACCGACAAGAGAGGCTTTTAACCTTTGATGTGATGCTTGACATCCCTCCGATGGGCAGGGGCATTTAGTCCCCTCACATTCCAAGCTAGGACCGATATTAAACTGCAAGGGGGGTTTGGCTCCTGGTTTGTACTCGTGAAGGAACCGGTCCAGATTTTTTAGGGGAATGGGATTTGGAGGCCTTGGTAACATACATGGGGTTAGGAATGGTGGCGGGCTGTGGGCAGGTAGGGATGGATTTGGGCATAGATTTGCGACGGGTGGACTGGGTAGGAGCATTGGGACTAGGGGAAGGGTAGGATATTCAGCATCAATCAAGACGATACAGGCAATTACAGCTTCAGAGCGGTCGACGGCACTAGGTTGCGCATCGCAGTCAGCACCACGGCACTAGGTTACGGTTCCTTTCTTTCATGTAGACAATAGTTCTTGTAGTTGCCTGTGTCAACTCTAGTTTAGTAGTGGGCCTTTGGTTTTATAATGTCGTCGTGGTGTATGTTTGTAGATAGAGCATGTGAACCGGTACGAGTGTGCTACCTTTAGGATATTAGTGATTGCCTCTTGTATTGTGTATGTATACTCAGTGTGGTCCGTGATATACGTATGGAGTGGTCTGAATAATGGTATTCATATAGGTATGGATAGCGTCATAGCACGCAAATCCTTAGACTTAGTCTTTCGTGTGTGTGTGTGTATATATTGAAAAGTAAGTGAGTGTGTATATAAATATAAACAGGGGCTACATCAAGGCTCATACCAACAAGAAGAGCAGGTAGGGGAGAGGCTGGGAAAGCAATCACCCCACCCTAGAACTACCAGGAATGAGCCAAGAAAAGATAAAAAATGTACCGGGGGGCAACACAAACGGCCTAAAGCCCCCAGTTCCCAAAAAACGGACGGTCCACAAGGTCAACGTCTTTGTTCTATGTTCTATGTTCATTGTGCTATGTTCATCATGCTCATATTTCAAAAAAAACATCTTTGTATAAACTTATTTTATTCGCAAAACAAATTACTACCTCACCCTACTCTTCATTTCTCCGTCTAACTCTTTTTCGAGTTGAGATTTTCTACCATCTGCTCACTTTTTCTACATAATTTTTATAAGTATAAAAATATATGATACCGTATTTTACACGTGATCCTTTTTATCTATTTCCATATTTTGAGCAATATCTTAGTTCCATCCAACTAGTTATCTACTTATCCTCGCCTTATCCAAACTCGTTTCTTCCGATCTTGTTTCGTTTCGCTTTTGGTTCCGGTTCCTTTCTTTCATGTAGACAATAGTGCTTGTAGTTGCCTGTGTCAACTCTAGTTTAGTAGTGGGCCTTTAGTTTTATAATGTCGTCGTGGTGTATGTTTGTAGATAGAGCATGTGAACCGGTACGAGTGTGCAACCTTTAAGATATTAGTGATTGTCTCTTGTATCGTGTATGTATACTCAGTGTGGTCCGTGATATACGTATGGAGTGGTCTGAATGATGGTATTCATATAGGTATGGATAGCGTCATAGCAGGCAAATCCTTAGACTTAGTCTTTCGTATTATTGAATAGCTTATCTTGGCTGTATGTGATTGTATCAAAACTTTTGTTTTGTAACGACCACTTTTCGTTGTACGTTGTTCGTGCACGTGCTTTTGTCCGTGCACGTGCTTATTTTAGACTTTGTTTGTTCGTGAACACTTTTGTGTGATATGCCGTTGTGAACGTCTCTGAGAATATTAAATAGTGGCACTATTTTGGAATGACGTTTCTTGAGTCGTTTTCCCACAATTTACACTTATTCGATGAGACGTGGCGATTTTCACTTTTGACGGGAGACGTTTCTATTTTTAGTTTCGTCGGCCGACGTCGAATTTGAGATCCGTCTTCTTAGCTAGCTCACATTCGTCGTCACGATCACCCCGATATTTATCTTATAATTTTTGGAGTTTATTTGACCACTTTTATATTTTTAACAAGGTTTATAATATTTTTAATAATTTATTTTTATATTAAATTCGGCCAAAGAAAATTTATTTGAGTTTTAAACATTTTAAAGAATTTTTGAGCCAATTTCCAGCTCATTTGGACCAAGTCAAATCCTTGGGTGAGTTGGAGAAGTTGAATTTCAAATTTTAAATTATTTTAATATTCTAATCCTATTAGATTTAGCCCTAGACCAAGTCAACCCATCTATACTATATAAGCAACCCCTAGGAAGACCTATTTTCGCAAGAAATTAGCCCTAGCCTCTTCCAAAAGCAAAATTGGACGTTGCGACGATTCGTCGCAACGTTGCGACGTTCAGCAGCCGCGCGACCGAAGAAACGAGGCCAAACCCCCCGCTCCGACCGCTGGCCGCCCCCGCACCAAGCTTGGCCCACATCGCTGCACAGGCGCTCCGCTCAATTCTTCCGCACCGACCGAAGGGAGCTCTCGGTCAGACCGAGAGCTCAAGCGCCCGCTCCGCACCCAGTCGCCCGCCGCTCCTTTGCAATGCTCGCACCCCGCTCCGACCGAGAGAACCAATCTATCTGACCGGCCCGCTCCACCGCTCCGCATCGCAACCCCCGCTCTGCTGCAGCCCAAGCGCCTGACCGAGGCTTCCCATCGATCTGACCGAGAAGAAACCCCGCACCAAGCACTGCACCGCAGCCGCTGCACAACCCAACGTCGCAGCCCCCGCATTTTAAGCGCACGACCGAGGAATTCTCCCGCATTGGAGGGGTACGACCGATGGCCAAACGTCGCAACCCCGCATCCGTCGCACCGCTTGCCACCGTGGGCCCCCCAAGTTCTCCAGAGTTATTGTGGGTCCCCCAAAGGTCCCTAGGACTACTGTGGGCCCCACCTAGGTGCTTGCTCTTCGAGGATCCGTTGCGTACGACGTCGTCGCACGTCGTAGCCCGTCGTCGCACGTGCGAGCTTTGGAATCTGGAATCGTCGCCCGGGTTGATGCTCTGAACTTTCCAGTGAGGAAACTATATTGGAATCAGGACTTGGAGCGCGTTCTTCTATTCCAACCCTCGGCGTCGCTACCCGACGCCGGTGTAGCTTTCGCGTCGTGTTGAGGTAACGCTTTGCACCCCTAGGACCCCCAACCAAATTGCATGCTAACCAAGACTAAAAATCAGTATTTTAAAGTATTTTAAATGTTATAGCAATCACTAATCAAGATTAATAAAACGGATGTAGGCCGGTGGACTTGTGCACGTAGGAATCGTGACTTTGGACTCGTTGGACGGTGTTTTCTTGACGTGATAATTGCAGGCAAGTGAAACTTGCCAACTCTTGTGTAGGGCCATGTTTTTAGGCCACTTCCTTGTTCCTAGCGTAAAAGAGACTAGTCAGTGAAATGATAGCTGGCTAGACGCCTACTTGATCTAGTTTGACAACGAAACTAGATCCGTCACCTAATTGATCTAGCTTGACAACGAAGCTAGATCCAACCCTTTAAACCTGTTGTTCATGCATACTAAACTGTCACGTTTACTTTCCTTACCTGTACGCACTTTTAACCGTCATGCATTGCATCTTACATGCCATCCATGCATTGAATGTCGCATTGGTAGCACACGCTACAATACTTGTACTTGTACTCCCTTGACTGGCTAGGTGCACCCCTAGACCAGCAAGGTAAAACACTTCCTGGCTCGTGATCCAGAAGCGAGCATTACCGTTCGGGGGTAAGGCCCTGGCTCGACACACGTGGAGGGGTAGGGATAAACGTTCGCTTGAGCTTAGGAGTGGCCTGATCAGCCCTCTAGCCAAAAGACGGAATCTCTGTGCACGAGGTGCTTACTTTCCTTGTCTTGTACTTGTCTTGTGAATGATTCATGTAATACTTGTCATCCATGCCATGCCATGCTCGTACTTTACTTTACTTTACTTTACCTGCTGCACTCATACTTTAACTGCCATGTCATTGCATCATGCTAGAACTGCTAGGTTGCTCTTACTTGTACTTTCAGTTTCAGTTGCACAAGTCTTCCAGACTTGCTGACATGTGCCCCTTTCTCTTTGGGTGTCACATGTTAGACCCTGAGCCAGAGATAGTTGTAGCGGACGAGGTAGTTGCTGACACTGAGCCTACGTTCGTCGAGGAGTTCATGGACACCGGAGACCAGTTTTAGAGACTGTTGGCGTTGCTTTTGCTTTAGGTTGCTGTTAGATGTCGGTGCTTGCACCATTACTTTGTTGTTGTACTTTGTACTTTTGTTGGCCATGCTCGGTCTCTTTTAGACTCTTTTCTTTTAGCCTGGAGGCTTTACTGTGATGTTGAGATTTATTGCTATGGATATTCTGAGATGTTTCTTTTGTCTCTTTCGTTATTATTATCTTTGTTTCGTTTCGCGTTGCAAGGACCTGCAGTTTTAATTTGATTGACGCTTATCGGACTTGCAGCTTTGTAGCTTCAAGTCTGAGCGGACCTTCTCACGCTTCGCCTCCACGTTCTTGGGAAGCGGGGCGTGACATGTTTTGTTGGTGGCCCATGCAGGTCCGGTCTTGCAATTACGAATCAACGGAACAACGATAATAACAGAATGTCCAGTAAATAAATTGCAACATCCGAGTAATAAGCCCTGAGTTTAGTTGTTTTCTTAGGACACTAGGTGATAAGAAGGCTTAGTTAGACGTCTGTGCTTGCTAAGTAGAGGCCCTGATTGTAGTTAGACTCCCTTTTAGCAATTGATTTAATCGTCGTAGGAGTTACCTTAGCGGTTATTGCCTAACCCTGACCATATTAGACCTCTAAAATTTCCTTTTGTCGTTCACTTGGGTTCATCGATTTCGGACCAAGCTGAACGCATTTCATTACCGTCCAACCCCTTAGAAGGTCTTAGTGCCTAGTTCCAAGTCTTTAGTTGATCGACCGTAGGATTTTCCCTGTAGATCCTTCAGAATCATATCCTAGGCGTATGTATGTGCTGATCACCTGACCAAATTTCCTTGCCTCGATTCACGAGATCGCCTCATGACGATCGTCGTCACTCTTCGAACATCTCCATTACAAATCCTGAATCTTCTGAAAGTATTTTTCGATTTCCTCTTTCCCTAAGTTTAACCTTGTTCAAAATTTTAATATACTTATACTTCATCCTCATTCATTGATTTAAATTTTTAAAAAGTTTGTCGGAATTTTTGAATACTAGCTTATGGTATTTTCCCAGCCTATATTTTTCCACACTTATGTAAATGTGTCGTTCTTTCATATATTAGTTTTACTTTTACCCTGTCCAATTCGATTTATAATTTTCCCTCTTATTTGTGTTATTCAAATGATACGTCGTGTTCACTTTAATACACTTCCAAGACACATGGAATTTCAGCTTTCAGCAAGTTGGACTTTGCTCGTCGTTTTCGCTACTTCAGATTTTTGCAAAATTACTATTTTCATAACCACTTCCTGATTTAGACCCTCCATGATTTGATTTTAAAGATTTGCTATTCGACCTTGATAATTCTTATGCTAAATTACTATTATTTTCTTCCGCTCACCATACACGCTTTTGGAAAAATTTCTAAACCAAATTGAATTTCAATTATTTTTATATCTGTGCCAGACTTGTGGTGCTCGTATATTAAGAACCCTGCGTAAATCAGTTTTTTTCATTTTTTTTTGCAAACCCTGGTTCTCTAAAAGTAGTTTCAATGTTGGTTATTTTAAAATTTTCCATAGCCTAAAGTTTTGAAGCATTTAACATGAGTTTAAATCCTTCCGTTACTTGATTTCATTCTTTGACTTTCAAAAACTTTTGACAACACTAACGGATAGAATTTTCTAAACCATGTCCTTAATATTCGTGTAAATAATTTTACTTCCTTTTACATTGATTTTATATAAACCAATAAAACATTTTCTCTTATTATGAATATTCGACTCAAACTTATTTCAACGCGCTTTATCGATCTTCAAATATTTTATACAGATGAGGAATTCCAACTTTTTTTTGAAGTACACCAGTTTTCAATTTTGCGTATTTTAGCTCATGCTATTTACCCTATTTTCTTTTCCCCTCCTATATAAGCATCACTACATCTCCCTTTTCCCCCAACCTAAACATCACCATTGAGTCAATGTTTCGTCTAACCAAGCTGTCTCCTTGTATTCGTCCTATCTGAACTCGTGCTTATCGATCCTTCCCTCGTCACGCTCTCGACCTCTCTTTATTGCTTAGGCCTTAGGGTCCTTCAATGTCTGTGTCAACTCTAGTTGTTAGTAGACCCTTGGACCCTTGTGAGGTTGTCGTAGTGCACGTACCTAAGCTGTGTACGTGGGCTTGAATGAGAATTCCCATAGTATATTGATGTTTGCCTATTGAGTGATATATATATACTCGGAGTTATTCGTGATAGTATGAAGTTGTTGTGTGTTAGTAGTTATAGATTTTTGTGTGGATAGCTATACTATACTAGGGATTATCAGAGGGTAGTAGGAGTATAATTTTGATTGGTATTGCTTGCTTTTCGGGATGTTGCATGCGTGCATACCGTGCGGTATACACGACTATTGCACATCTTAATTATGTATGTGTGGATGTGTTAGTATACTAATTATAGGTAGTAGGCTATGGTGTGAATATATACATTATTTATGTGTGACTATGCGGTGAATGTTTGTACTAGAGAGGGTATTATAAATATGTGGGTGCTGATGTCGGTAATGTTATTATTATGGTATATAAATTGATTTAACTATGTGGGTGTTATCTGACTAAATATTAAGTGTGATTGACCTATGGAATGTATATGGTTGTATTGGTAGATGCATATATATATATATATATATATATATATATATATATATATATATATATATATATATATATATATATATATATATATCTATATTATAAAACAGGGATGTTATCATGGGTTTTTGGATAAGATTTTTTGATAAGAGATGAGAAATTGGGTATATATGAGGGATGTTGTTAAGAGAAATTGGATAAGATAAGAGAAATTGGATAAGAGAAATTGGATAAGGGATATAAGTTGATGATGACTATGACAAACTTTGGGGGGAAACCTGTGGGTGTTTGAAAATTTCAATTTGAAATTTGTATTTGAAAACAAAATGAATTTGAACGCAGCTCAGCTCAGCCAAATGAATTTGAACGTAATTTGTATTTGAAAACAAAAACATGGGGGTGAGAACGCAGCTCAACCCCATCCTCTTGCGCTCCCTCAGCGGCAACCCTACCCAGGCCCAGAGCCCTTCGATCTCCAGCTCCGCGACGCGTTCAAGGTCCTCACCATTTCAGATCTGCGCCATGTGCTCACCAGCATCGGGGAGAAGCTCGATCCCACGGAATGAGGAGATCGTGAGGTCGATGTCGCGCCTGATGGGACGATTCAAGTACGAGGATCAGGTTAGCTTGATGATTATTAGTATTACCTTTTAGATCTGTTGAGATTTATCGTGTATCTTTGGTTTGCTTTTTTTGAATTTGTTGATTTTTTAGATTAGGGCTTTGAATGGTTCTGATTTTGGGTTATTTCCAAGCAGATTCAAATGTATGAAGACATATTTCATTATCATCTCCATCTCCTAGATTTTGGGTTAGGGTTCTTATCTCCATCTCTTAGACCTAACTATATGTGAATTATAATATGCTCGAAGAAGATATTCCCCTTCAGGTTTGGTGGTTAGCACATGCAAGCTAACCTGTGATATGCTTTAAGCTTACCGTTGTCAACTTAATATTTAACTTGACTTTTCTCTAACATGTATGCTTTCTGTTGTACACTGCCCTGGTGAAACATGGAATTTAGAAAATAATGTACTGTGCATGACTAATAACCAGGCCACATTGTTAAACAATTGTATCATCTAATTATGTTTTCCAGTGCCGTAAAATTGTGTTGCTGGCATATTTCTATTTTTATGAATGGCTCGAATGTAATGTTATGGGTTCCTAGATTTATTTTCTTCTTTTTCTTTTTTTTCTTCTTAACTCAAGAACATGTCCTCATAAAATCTAATTTTCAAAAATTGCAGTTAACAAACATCCAGTTAACTCAATGATGCAAGAGATGTCAATGGATTACCATTTCATGATTGAACAAGAATCTGGTTCAACAATGTGCTCCTTCTTTGGTTTTAATGGTAAACAAACATCCAGGATATCTTAAGAATAATTTCTATGTTCGATACGTTTCATTATATGGTGTTCAAGTAAGAAATACATCCCTTCTCAGGACATTGATATAGTAGATCCCAGGTTTAGTTTTATCTAGGGAATTCAAGTAAAGAGAAACTCATGTGTTATGGTAGTCTATTTGTTGTAAACATATGTTGGTATTGCTTGCTATCACCAACATCACTTCTCCTGCATTCTATCTGAAACAAGTAAATATATCGAAATGTTTATTTGTTATACAACTAATAAGTACTTATAATATTATTTGGGACATGAAGTGAATTTTAAAACATGTAGTCATTCGAGTAATAACAATTTGTAATTTCTTATCAGTCATAAAAGTTATTTCAAAAATAACTTGCCAGATTAAAAAGATTAAAAAGAATTTCAATTTCAAATTTGGGATGGGAAAAGTTTAGGATATAGTTTTGCTTTTCAATTACATTTTCATTTTCAGTTTAGGATAAAATTTAGATATTTTCCAGAAATTACATGTTAAAATTTTCATTTTCAGTTTAGGATATCTTTTGAAATATCTTGACGTTGCTTGAACTGATTTTTTTTGAAATGAGATTTCTGCGTAACCAAAAAATTGAATTTTTTAGCATTAGCATATCAATATCAGGATATTAAAATTTCTACATATCCTAATATCACTATATTCTGAATTGAATTAATGCATATAAAATTTTTTGTCCTGTTAAATATCCTCTCAACGTGATATTTAGAAATTTTGATATGCATTTCGAAATTTCTAATGCATATCAAAATTTCTAATGCATATCAAGATTTTTTATGTTTTCCTCACGTTGAGAGGGTTTTCCTGTCAAATATCAAAATTTCTAAATATCACGTTGACAGGGATTTCTGTCAAATGTCTGTCAATATCAGAAAATATCAGAGTTGATATTTCAAAAATATATTTCAACTATATTTCAACTATCTTTTGTCAAATTGATATTTCAAGAATGAGTTGATATGTCAAATTGAAATTTCTGTCAAAATAGGAAACTATGAACTCACGGTGAACTCTATCAAACTATGAACAAATTGACATGATATTAACTCACTGTGAACTCTATCAAAATGGGAACCTATATTTTCTGTCAAATATCCAGATATCAAAATATTCTGATTTTTTAGAAATGAGAATTTTAATTTCCTGTCAATATCAGAAAATGCCGTTTTGAAATGAGTTCAATTTGTCAAATATCCTATCAATATCAGAAAATGCCATTTTGATATTTCAAAAAGATTTCAAGGAAGATATTAGAATTTTTCACATATCCTGACAAATTGCATATCTAATATCCTCTATGACATCTTTTGAAATATCTTGACGTTGTTTGAACTGGATTTTTTTTTGAAATGAGATTTCTGCGTAACCAAAAAATTGAATTTTTTAGCATTAGCATATGCATATTTTGGAACGTGCATTAGAATTTTATCAGTTGCTCTGATATTTTTGAGTTTCATGTTCAAGCATTAGCATTAGAATTCTAATTCTAATATCAAAGCATTGTGATATTTTTGAGAATTAGCATTAGAATTCTAATTCTGATATTTTTGAGATTCATGTTCAAGCATTAGCATTAGAATTTTTTCACGCACATCGTTGGGTTTCTCATACTCAGAGCATTGCATTGCTGGAGGGGATGTTGGATCGCCTCCTCACCCTCATCATCAACCTCACCCTCAACAATCTCAGTAGAAATTAATTACTGTTAACATCTTTGTCTCGCATGGTCGCATCTCTGGTGGTTGTGATTTTTCTTTAAGAGAATTTTCACAAAAAGAAAAACAAATTGCATGGGATTTAGGAAGCCTTCTACATGGACACCATGTGTATGCACAGGTCGTCACAGTGATGCTTTTTTCATAAAGTAGGCATTAATTCTTACCATCGAATCTGTTTTGTTAATATTGAAAACTGAAGGTTTAGACTTCAGAGACATTATTATTTGTGGCAGCAAATTCTTTGCCTTGATACTTTCAGTTTCCTTCTTATTGAAGATTTGGATGTTCACATGATAACATGCTAAGCTACTGTTGAAATGATTATGGAAATTTCTTTAATATTCACAATCTGCTGTCATATTTGGAGTTTTGGAGCACCGTTTGGGAAGAAGCAGTTATAGGATTTATATCAAAGTCATTCATGAGTTCATGTTTTACCTTTTTGACCATTTGAGATTTTCTTTTCCCTCAGGTTGGGAATTTCTCTTGAACAATCATGTTGTCATGTACACACCATTTATTCATGTAATGATGTATGAATAAGAGTTATGGAAGTTATGATAGGGAACACAATGCATGTTGATGCCAGTGGGTGGTATTTTCCAGTTCATCATATCTCCATTATGTGCTTGAAATCTCAAAGGATCTGTTGCTTCAGTTTTGGGTTATGACACCTTGATATTTCTTTTGCTATTAGCTTTTTGCTCTGCTGTCTTCGGGTGGTTTTCAATCCTGTATTTTAAATAGAAGGGATTTTGTTGAGTTAGTGGTATGAAAAAGTACAAAAAAATAGCAGACGGGTATGCTATGCCAAAATTCATATAATTAGTGTTTAATAATCTTTATTTCTTATTTCTTAATAGCAAGATAAGTGGAGAACCATTCATGAAGTTGAGGATACATATTGACAGATGATTTTTACATTTGGAGTGAAAGAGAAGACTATGCTATACACCAGAGGATCCTCAACCCTGCTCTTCCCATGGACAAGTTCAAGGTCAGCTTTCCCTTTTCCATTCTCACTGTTCTCTACATAATATCACTTGAATCCTCTCTATATATCAAGTTTAATGGCAAATCATGTCTGATGCAATGTGGTTTACTGATAGTGATATCTGTGTATATGTCAATACAGTAGATAAGAGTGATATGAAAAATTAAGATTCAAAAAATTCTCTAACATATAGGAAATGAAATTTGTGCTGCTGTCGACGGTGCATCCAACAATTCCAGAAAATGCCCATGTCGATGGTGTTCACTGCTTCCTTATTTTGCTACTTTATGAATTAAAGCCCAATTTGCTAACTCTAGATTTCTTATTTTCTTTGGAGAAAAACTAAGGTTTCATCTTATATTGTCCCATTGTTTTGTGAATTTAGAAAGCTGAAAATTAATTTTATGTCCAAACTAATGAGCTTATTCAACAAGTTCTGACAAATGATTGCTGAGGTTTAAGTTGAATGGAGATTTAAGTTTATATACAATATTTCCAGGGGTTCATAACATGTAAATCTTCATATTAGTTCATATGCATTAGTTCATATGCATTATTCATGATTTGAAGGATGCATTGACAACCTGAGACCAAGCTCTACCTTAAATCGCTCAACGGGTCCGAGGCTTTGGGAAATTTTTTTGGAAGAAATTTGAATTATTGGAATAACTTTTTGGATTATTGAATTTTTTGATTACTGTTAAGCACTTGGATTATTGAATTATATTGTTATGCATTTGGACAGAGGCTTTGAGAACTTATGATACACTGCATTGCTGCTCCCCTCTTTTGTTTAAAATTAGTTGTCCCATTTCTTTCTCTTTCCTCCACATTTTTTTGCTAGAGGTATCTTCCTTGGGCTACAGGCTTGGTTATAGTGTTATATTATGACAATTATAGAGGTATCTTCCACATTATGGATGTTATATCTTCTGGAGCTATCTTGCCAGTTTTATAGCTTAAACTGAATGATTCCGGGGTAAAATTTGTCTTATTTCACAAATTCAAACTTCTTTGTTCCCATTGAGATTGGTAGATTGCCATTGCATGGACGTCGTTTCCAACATTAACATTTTGTTGTTTGTACTAGAATTCTTCATGATAATTTACATCTTTTCTTAATTCTTTTTAATCATTTGAAATTAGATTTAATCCTATTTGATGAGGGGAAAGATGTTAGATGGTAAATCATGAGCATGGATTAAAGGCCTGGGGATAAGAAGTGTAGGTACTACAAGGCTACAACAAACTGTCATGGTCATTCCAGAGATAAGAAAAACCAAATATTATACATGAAATGGCAAATGACATGGAAGGGAATCTTCCTCCATGCCCACCAGGGAAATGGATTGACATTGAAGTGCTTGTGTAACATAGGCCTGGGGGCTGCCTATAATTAGCAGGACAAAAGAGTATCTTGCAATTTAAATGTTGTTGGTTACGAAAACAGGGTAAAGGAAAATATTTACGATGTGAGAGATCTAACAGATGATTAGTCACCTTATTCTGGATATTTGGTCTGCATTATATGAAATAAATAAAGGAACACAAGGAATGTAACCATGACATATGATTGGCCATAATGCATGCTTGCAGGAATGAGTTTGTAGAAACAACACGGAAGTGGTGTTGAAGGGCATGCTAGAAGAGTCAAAGGTAAGTGAATGTTGCCTATTAATTTAGTCAACTGAAGAAATGATGATAGTAATATAGGGGTGTGCTACTTACACAAGATTCCTCTTTATTGTGAGCCTCTTGGATTCCCTTTAATGGCTTCAGAAGTGAGGGCAGGTCCGATGTTATATGGTGGAAGAGGTGAGGAAATAATTCTTGAATGAGATTTGGTGACATGAAATTGTTCCCTCGATAGTCAATACAAATATGGTTGAGAGAATTAGCACACAAAAACCAGAGATTATTTTTCTTTTCTTTTCTTTTTCTTTAACTTGATTTTGATTATTGTTATGCATGATTGGATAGATTTCTGAAATTATTATTGCTGTTTAGTAAAAAGGAAAGATGGCATCTCGAGATTTTTGGCATTGCAAGGTATTGGGATAGTAGGGAGGATTTTATAAATGCATATATGATCATCCACATATTGGAGTGTTGTTTCCAAATCTTGAACTGGTGACATCTGGGAGACATGAAGTATAGTTAGGATTTTATGAATGCATCTGTGTTCCTCGACATTTTGGAGTGTTGTTTCCCAATCTTGAACTGGTGATGTCTGGGAGACATGAAGCAACCTTGCAAGTAATTTTCCACTGCTTATCAAGAGGGTAGTATTTCAGGCAGTGCCTATGATAATTGATTAATAAATGGGCAAGGCTCATGTCTATTGTTGTACTTGTTGGTATAGTGATTGTGTAAACAGAAAGTGTTTGATTGGAAATAGAAACTCTTATCATATAAATAGATTTTCACTTCATATCATATCGAATGTCATTAGTGTCAACGTTTTAACACGGTGCTGTGTATGATGTCTCCATACCAATGTGCATAAAAAACTTAGATATACTTGCAGGCATTTTGTTCACATAACCATGTCAACTCACACACACATGCAAATTTTGAACCAAGTTCATGTATAGTTCATTTCCAACTTCATTTCAGTTGTTCGAGGCGTTTGTCGATTCTCCCTATCTTATTTCATTCATGCCTGGTGTTTTCTCTGCCTAATGCAGTTTTTCTCCCCAGGTGCAAACTAAAAGATTGACTATGGAGATGTAGAGCTACACCTAGCCGAAAGAGGCAAAGAATTTGTATCATTATCACTGGTACAGCCCAGGGTGTTCGTCTTGGGGCAACTCGCCTGGTCTTTTTGTGGCACAAATGCCAGATTGTTTTCCTCTCAAAGTGTGTGAAGCTATGCTGTAGGTGTATAAACGATGATCCTGTCAACATTGATGACCAACTTCCTGTTGTGTACTTATAGTTGCCCTGTGCATTTTTTTGGATTCTGTTTCTTGGATGTCTCTTTGAGCTAGATACTTTCTTCTGTTAGCTTAGAAGTTCAGAATTTAGTCCATTTTCCAAATGTTTGGTTGATTTTGTTTCCATGAATTCCGTTAAAATTGAATCTTGACAGCCCAAAAACGCCTGATCATTTGCAGCATGGCAATGTAGTATCATGCTCATAAATTAACAAATCCATATATTGGGAATTTCTTGGGAGTAAATGAAGAGATTCTCTTTTGTCTAATAGATGGTAAATGTATACAATGGATTGACGCTTACAAAATATTAGTTCTTCGCATGATAGGCCCCAAACATATATTTTAAAAAAATGAATTCTTTAAATTAGGAGTTAATTAAATGGTTAATATATATTGGATTTATTATGTTTAATATATAGTTTGAAATTTGATAAATAAATAAATTGCCAGCTATAGATGATCTTCAAAGTCTTAGAATACTTAAGACATGTAAATTTTTAAATAAGAAGGGAAAAAAAGGAGTGCACAGTTCATGGCGGTTTTAACTTAAGTTCATGATATCTATTATACATTTGATAACGTTTTTAATCTTTAGGGTAGACTGGGACAAGATAAAGAATGACTGAGATTTCTTCTTGGGAATCAATGGTTGAGATGAGTATTTGTATAACTAGGGGGGGTTTGAGTTTTGAGAGATAAAAATAAGTGGGGTCGATTGGAAATAGAGAGGTCGATATGTGGGTTTCTTAGTGTTGGGTTTAATTTGAACATGACATGAATTATTTTTCTTTTTGCCAACACCACAACCCAAAAAACTGAGTTTTGTGAGAAAAAATTATGTGAGGTCAGCTGGAAAGAGAGAGGGTCTACATGTGGCTTTTACGTTGGGCTAGAAAGAGAGAGGGTCTTCCTAAAATTTTCCATCTTCTCAACCTCGACCTCCACGCACAGCACGCCAGCGTTTAGATCTCCGCGAATCATCCCCACGACGCATCGCCTTCAATACAAAAAACTGCCATCAATGGGTTACGATTCTTCTCCCCATCAAGAGCATCCTCCCGCCTCGCAATCATACTCCAGTGCATTGCGAAATTTGCGCCACGTGAATTAGTTGTACCGTGTCGAAGGCGCCCGCGTCGAATTTATTGTTCCACGCCGAAGGCACCCACGCCGAATTTGTTGTTCTGTGTCGAAGGCGTTCGTCGAATTTATTGTTCCACACCGAAGGAGTCCAATCCGAAGGCGTCCGTGCCGCTAAATATTTTTATACTAATTTGTTGTTCTTTTAAATTTTGGCTGCTGAAATATTTTTTGGGGAACAATGATTTCGCGGGGGAAAATCTTGAATGAACCGTGCCCGCGGGCACGGGTTATGACTAGTATATATATATAATGGAGTGGTATTGGTATATGTATGAATGCCGTGTTACGTGTATAGAATATTCTGATGTGTGTATTGAGTCTCACTCAAGCTTGAGTGAGTATACTCTAAGTATATTGAATGTATGTTTGTAGTTTGAATATAGCAATGCTTGATGTATGTATAGTAATAGAAGTGTTTGTGCCTGGTTGAGTTACGCACATGACTGTGGGTCGCTACACCAGTATATAGTTATAGGTGTTGGTCTTGTGGTATAGTTATTTACTAAGGACTTGCTTGTGTGCTAGCTAAAACTAGGTGCATAGATGTGCTAGTAATATAATGGTATGAAGGGTATGCGTAAATGAAATGTTAGCATGTATGGGTGTGCACCATGCACGGGTAGGTATGTGCTTAGTTATAGGCTTGATGACTACGATATATGAGGTGGGTCGTAAATACAGTTATAGGACCGTATGTGATGTGAATGTATGGTGAAATATTTGAATGCATTGAATGGCTATATATCGTGAAATTATAGTAGTGGTGAATGTATATTAGATATAGTGAATTTGATTTAATAATGGTATGGTGTGACTATATGTGCTGAGATGTTTGGTATTGGATGAATATTAGAGGGTAGTATACCCTTGATGTTTGTGCATAGGTAGCTATCTATGCGTAGAGCAATGATTGTATTTGCTAGTATGAGATCATACCTATATAAGTGCCTGAACTATTGTTTTATACTAGGTAGTAGTTATATAAGGGATGTATGTTTATATATATATATGATTGAAATACGTGTATAAGTTTGACTGTTTATAATAAGTATAAGTATATGACGTGTGTGAATATATATATATATATATATATATATATATATATATACGTGTTGGTAGTGTTAATGTTTGACTACCTAGTGCATATATAAGCACTTGTAATGACTATACTTGGTTTAAATTATAATGTGGCTTGATTGGGGTAGTTACTAGAGTGACTAGCTATATTAGAAAGTCCGAGGACGGACTTTATTCTAAGGTGGGGAGGATGTAACGACCACTTTTCGTTGTACGTTGTTCGTGCACGTGCTTTTGTCCGTGCACGTGCTTATTTTAGACTTTGTTTGTTCGTGAACACTTTTGTGTGATATGCCGTTGTGAACGTCTCTGAGAATATTAAATAGTGGCACTATTTTGGAATGACGTTTCTTGAGTCGTTTTCCCACAATTTACACTTATTCGATGAGACGTGGCGATTTTCACTTTTGACGGGAGACGTTTCTATTTTTAGTTTCGTCGGCCGACGTCGAATTTGAGATCCGTCTTCTTAGCTAGCTCACATTCGTCGTCACGATCACCCCGATATTTATTTTATAATTTTTGGAGTTTATTTGACCACTTTTATATTTTTAACAAGGTTTATAATATTTTTAATAATTTATTTTTATATTAAATTCGGCCAAAGAAAATTTATTTGAGTTTTAAACGTTTTAAAGAATTTTTGAGCCAATTTCCAGCTCATTTGGACCAAGTCAAATCCTTGGGTGAGTTGGAGAAGTTGAATTTCAAATTTTAAATTATTTTAATATTCTAATCCTATTAGATTTAGCCCTAGACCAAGTCAACCCATCTATACTATATAAGCAACCCCTAGGAAGACCTATTTTCGCAAGAAATTAGCCCTAGCCTCTTCCAAAAGCAAAATTGGACGTTGCGACGATTCGTCGCAACGTTGCGACGTTCAGCAGCCGCGCGACCGAAGAAACGAGGCCAAACCCCCCGCTCCGACCGCTGGCCGCCCCCGCACCAAGCTTGGCCCGCATCGCTGCACAGCCGCTCCGCTCAATTCTTCCGCACCGACCGAAGGGAGCTCTCGGTCAGACCGAGAGCTCAAGCGCCCGCTCCGCACCCAGTCGCCCGCCTCTCCTTTGCAATGCTCGCACCCCGCTCCGACCGAGAGAACCAATCGATCTGACCGGCCCGCTCCACCGCTCCGCATTGCAACCCCCGCTCCGCTGCAGCCCAAGCGCCTGACCGAGGCTTCCCATCGATCTGACCGAGAAGAAACCACGCACCAAGCACTGCACCGCAGCCGCTGCACACCCCAACGTCGCAGCCCCCGCATTTTGAGCGCACGACCGAGGAATTCTCCCGCATTGGAGGGGTACGACCGATGGCCAAACGTCGCAACCCCGCATCCGTCGCACCGCTTGCCACCGTGGGCCCCCCAAGTTCTCCAGAGTTATTGTGGGTCCCCCAAAGGTCCCTAGGACTACTGTGGGCCCCACCTAGGTGCTTGCTCTTCGAGGATCCGTCGCGTACGACGTCGTCGCACGTCGTAGCCCGTCGTCGCACGTGCGAGCTTTGGAATCTGGAATCGTCACCCGGGTTGATGCTCTGAACTTTCCAGTGAGGAAACTATATTGGAATCAGGACTTGGAGCGCGTTCTTCTATTCCAACCCCCGGCGTCGCTACCCGATGCCGGTGTAGCTTTCGCGTCGTGTTGAGGTAACTCTTTGCACCCCTAGGACCCCCAACCAAATTGCATGCTAACCAAGACTAAAAATCAGTATTTTAAAGTATTTTAAATGTTTTAGCAATCACTAATCAAGATTAATAAAACGGATGTAGGCCGGTGGACTTGTGCACGTAGGAATCGTGACTTTGGACTCGTTGGACGGTGTTTTCTTGACGTGATAATTGCAGGCAAGTGAAACTTGCCAACTCTTGTGTAGGGCCATGTTTTTAGGCCACTTCCTTGTTCCTAGCGTAAAAGAGACTAGTCAGTGAAATGATAGCTGGCTAGACGCCTACTTGATCTAGTTTGACAACGAAACTAGATCCGTCACCTAATTGATCTAGCTTGACAACGAAGCTAGATCCAACCCTTTAAACCTGTTGTTCATGCATACTAAACTGTCACGTTTACTTTCCTTACCTGTACGCACTTTTAACTGCCATGCATTGCATCTTACATGCCATCCATGCATTGAATGTCGCATTGGTAGCACACGCTACAATACTTGTACTTGTACTCCCTTGACTGGCTAGGTGCACCCTTAGACCAGCAAGGTAAAACACTTCCTGGCTCGTGATCCAGAAGCGAGCATTACCGTTCGGGGGTAAGGCCCTGGCTCGACACACGTGGAGGGGTAGGGATAAACGTTCGCTTGAGCTTAGGAGTGGCCTGATCAGCCCTCTAGCCAAAAGACGGAATCTCTGTGCACGAGGTGCTTACTTTCCTTGTCTTGTACTTGTCTTGTGAATGATTCATGTAATACTTGTCATCCATGCCATGCCATGCTCGTACTTTACTTTACTTTACTTTACCTGCTGCACTCATACTTTAACTGCCATGTCATTGCATCATGCTAGAACTGCTAGGTTGCTCTTACTTGTACTTTCAGTTTCACTTGCACAAGTCTTCCAGACTTGCTGACATGTGCCCCTTTCTCTTTGGGTGTCACATGTTAGACCCTGAGCCAGAGATAGTTGTAGCGGACGAGGTAGTTGCTGACACTGAGCCTACGTTCGTCGAGGAGTTCATGGACACCGGAGACCAGTTTTAGAGACTGTTGGCGTTGCTTTTGCTTTAGGTTGCTGTTAGATGTCGGTGCTTGCACCATTACTTTGTTGTTGTACTTTGTACTTTTGTTGGCCATGCTCGGTCTCTTTTAGACTCTTTTCTTTTAGCCTGGAGGCTTTACTGTGATGTTGAGATTTATTGCTATGGATATTCTGAGATGTTTCTTTTGTCTCTTTCGTTATTATTATCTTTGTTTCGTTTCGCGTTGCAAGGACCTGCAGTTTTAATTTGATTGACGCTTATCGGACTTGCAGCTTTGTAGCTTCAAGTCTGAGCGGACCTTCTCACGCTTCACCTCCACGTTCTTGGGAAGCGGGGCGTGACATGTTTTCTTTTAAACCAAATCTTTAAAGTTTTTGAAACTAGCTCACAAGATCACAACCCACCTATCTTCCCTCATCCAATACCACAACTCCACACGTTTTCCCACATGTTTTTAAAACATCATCTTCTTCTCTTTTCTCTCTTCGGAGTGTTAAAATATTTTTTTGTAATTGTTATGATATTGTTAGTACTAGCTATTATTTTTGTAGGATTATAGTTGCGGGTAGGCATAGGGTGAGACGAGATATGTCGTAGCGGTGATTGGTTGATCTTGAACACAAACATATTAGATTAGATTTCCTTCAGATGAAAAGAACGAGGTGTCCAATACTTATTTATAATATCAATGTATGAAGGACCCAATAGAGAACTCTGATTGGATGAAATTATGTATAGGGAGATGAGTACTTAATCGATCTGAAACTTGGACGAGTGATAGATATGAGTAGCTAGGACAGGATAGTATGATTTAGAGTGATCATGAGAGTGAGTAAAACATTTAAAGCATCAAGACTTGATTATTAAGTTGAGATGAGAAGGCATTGGAGATTACACGACACGTTGAGACAGATGGGATGTTAGGAAGATGGATTTTAATAAGATTAGGAGATTAGATGATGGGGGTAATGATAGATGTAGTTCGATGGTTCATTGATTACGGAGGAAATTTATGAGTCGATATGATGGAGAATGTATTGGGGACGAGATGATTGATGACTGGTGGATGATAAGGTGTAGTTATAGTTAAGTGCTAGGGGGTGATTCTAGTGGTAGCATTAGCCAGTGGAGAGACGAGTTATGATGGATTATTGAGAAACGTTGTTTGAAGTTACAGGTTTAGCGATCATTATGTGCAGATATGAGAGTTGCAGGCATAGTGTTTATAGATCTTATTATTATTATTAGTATAAGTTATTTCGAGGGCGGAATCATTTCTAAGGTGGGTAGAATGTAACGGCCGCTTTCCGACCGTTCGTATTTTCTGCGCGTACGACTCCTTTCGTGTGCGTATTTTATTTGGTACTTCCTTGATTTTGGTATATACGATCTGATAGGCCGTTGTGACCGTATGGAAGTGTAGTATTTTATAGTAATTTTTGGGAACGTCTTTTCACGGCTCGTTTTCTCGCAAAACTGCTTTGAAGAAAAGGGCGTTTTGGTCTTTTGGCTTCAACGCTCAGTTCTTAATTTTATAATAATTTTCGATAGGATTAGAACGTGGCCAGACCACGTAGCCCCGTACTTCTCATCTCTGTGATCGTCCCAGTATTTTCGGATTATTTTTCCGATGCCCGTAGTGGGAATTATCCAATAATCAATTTTCCTCCCTTAATTAGCCTTTGACTTTTTCAAATTCTGAATTAATTAGGAATCCTAATCAATCCCTCAAATCTCTCCAACGTTTGAGGGAATCAGGCATCAGCCCTATTGTCACCCTCTTTTATCTCAAACTCCACTCCTTCTATCTATCTATCTCTCTCTCCCAATTAACCGAAATCCCAAAGCCAAATAGCAAAACCCTTCTTCTTCAAATAACAAATCTGGCCAAACTTTCCCCCTCACGCAAACCCATCTTTGCAGCCACCCTTGCTCCTCCTTTGACCACCCAAGGCCGCCCCATCCTCCGCTCTTCAACCACCAGCAACTCCACCACCTCCTCCTCCATCTACACCTCTCCAAGACATCGAAAACCCATCAAAAACACCAAAAAAATACACAGCCTAGGCCTGCTGTGCGCGCCCGCCGGAAAACGGCCGGCCATCCCTCTTCGGCCACGAGTAGTAAAACCCACACCGTAGTTCATCAAAACCTAATATAAAATTGATCAACATGAACTAAAGTTATATTCTGCATATTTAAAACTTTGTCCACCGTAGAAAATTGACGAACGAACTGAATTTCTGGTCACATATGATAGACGTCGATCTAGGCCGAACAAATCATCAAAAAGACGTGACTTTTTGACTGTTAGGGTAGTCCCACCAAATTTAGAAACAAACCGTAATAGGATTGATGGAAAGCGCAATCTGACATCGCCGTTATCCTGTTTCAGATGGACCATCGTCGACGAGACGCTTCGCCGGGACGCTCCGGACAGATGACGCACTCGCCACCGCAGGCAAGTGTACTCACTTGTACTTTCAACCGTGTTTAGGCCATAGACTCTTAGAACTGTTAAAACATAAACAAAGAGAACTGGAAGTGAAATGATAGCATCCGGGACCCCCTTCGACAGCTTAGACTTGACGACGAAGTCTAAGCGCAACAACAACAACTTACACCTTAGGGTTTTCCTGTTTGTGCGTGCGTGTGGACCCCCTAGAAGAACACTTTCTTACTTGTCATGTCATGTTACATAGCCTGTGGGCAATAGGGCACTCACTTGACAAAGTGAGTGATCCCTTGTACGGATACACAGCCTGCGGGCAATAGGGCACTCACTTGACAGAGTGAGTGATCCCTTGTACGGATACACAGCCTGCGGGCAATAGGGCACTCACTTGACAGAGTGAGTGATCCCTTGTATGGCGACACAGCCTGCGGGCAATAGTGCACTCACTTACCAGAGTGAGTGATCCCTCGTACGGACTTGTCTTGTGCACTTGGGTGGGGTAGGGTTGAGCGTGCACACGAGGAGAGGGTATGATCCCCCTCGAACCGTAAGGCATGAATCCTTCGAGTCACACGTGTCTTGTCTTGTCCTGTCTCGTCTTGTCTTGTCTTGTCCCGTTTAGGTTAGTCCCGTAGTCGGTAGCACACGCTACGGCCACTACTTGTCGTGTTTACTTTTCCTGCACTGTTTTACTTTCTTTAACTGACATGTTATAACCCTAGCATGTTAATCAACCAGTAAATTGTTGCTTTAAATTACAGTACACTTGCAATAGAGTCTAACCCTCGTTTTTAGACTTTACCTGACGTACAGTTCTTTTTCTCTTGGGTGCTGTACGTCAGGTGTCGGGTCGGAGTTCGTGGACGAGGCAGACTTACCGGAGTACGTGGAGCCGAGGACGTCGACCCAGAGTTCGTGCCTGACAAGGACCAGACCTTGAGGTCTTTTCCGTCGCTGCCTTTCAGAGGTTACTACTTTTAGTTTACTCTCTTTTAGTAGTTTGTTGTCATGCTTAGGCTTCTCTTTTTAGACTTTTGTACTCGCTGGATATTATCTCTTTATATTAATGAATGCAACTTTCTTTCTGTACTTTCTGTTATTCTGAATTTTATAAATGCAAGAACCTGAAAATTTTACATGGTACACCTACAGATGCTTATTGGGTCCGAGCTTCACAGCTCCGGCCCAAGCGGGCCTTAGTCACGCTTCGCCTCCATAGTGTTGGGAAGCGGGGCGTGACAGCAGATGATGCAAGTACAGCAGGGCATGCTTCAGAATGCCCCTCGCTTCAAGCCTGGAGTGAATCAGTTTCAAGAGCTGGGCCCGACGTACTTCACTGGATCAGAAGGACCTTTGGTTGCTGAAGAATGGATGAGGAACACAGAGGACAACCTGCTTCTTTCGAAGAATGACCTGGCTGGATGGGTCGAGTTGGTGAAGAAGCAGCTAAAGGACAATGCCCGGAGTTAGTGGGATGCTGAGGAAGAGATGCTGGTGAGGCCTATCCATTGGGCTACATTCACAGCTAGATTTGACAAGGAGTTCTTCCCTCGAGCTGCCAGGAGGAAGTTGATGAAGCAGGTCATCAACTTGAAGCAAGGAAGTCTGACGGTGGACCAGTACCACCTGGAGTTCACCAGGTTGTGCCGCTTTGTGTCGAATTTGGTGCGGACCCCCAAGGATCGAGCTCAGCGATTCCTTCAGGGTCTTTCCTTGATCTGCAGAGTTCGATGTCATCTTCGGACTTGGACTCGTACTGGAGGTTGCTTATAGCTGTGAAGAGGCAGAAGTTGATTACTAATCAGAAGAAGGTGCAGTTTTCAGGAGGAGGCAAGAGGCCTATGGAGCAGGCCAGAGCTGTGTTTAGGTCTGTGATTAAGCCTAATCATTCTGCACAGTTTAAGAGGCCAGGTGGGCCTATTCAGAAGGTATGCTATCACTGTGGCAAAGCTGGTCAAGTGAAGGAGCAGTGCAGGAGGTTCCTGGGCCATTGCTTACTTTGTGGCGACGCTATGCATTTATTGAAGGATTGCCCGCGTGCTAATCAGCAGCAGAGAGCACCAGTAGCTGCCGGACGTGGAACGCCTCTTATATCTCAGAAGCAGGCTTTCCAGCAAGCATCTCAGCCTAGGAAGCAAGCTTTCACGTTGAATACGGTAGAGGCGAAGGCTGAGGACGGAGTTATTACATGTATTCCTCAGACTAGTCTTTATTTTTCATTATTTGATCTTGCATGTTAGATTAGATCTTGTTTTGCTAGAGTAGATTTTTATTTGCTAGCTTGTTTGTTAGGAGTTATCCTTGTTTGTGCATTTCCTGCTCGAATTCTCTTCGACTCCGATGCATCTATGTGCATCTTATCTCGGAGTTTTGTGGACAAGCATTCTCTGTCGATTTCCCCTCTTTCCAAGAGATGTGATATCATTACAGTGAATGGTGTAATCTCAATGCACCTTGGTTACCGATCTTGTCCCTTGGTTGTCTGTGGACACGAGCTGTATGCTGATTTTATCGTCCACAACATCACCAATTATGATGCCATTCTTGGATGGATTGGCTGGGTAGTTTCTTTGCTACGATCGACTGTCGACGGAAGAATGTGGTGTTTGAGATTCCAGGTCATCCAACCTTCGAGTTTAGCAGTGGTAGAAGTTCGCTTGGGCATGTCAGATTTCGGGCCAAGCCAGTGGAAGAGATAGTAGCTATGCAGATGGAGGAGAGAAGACTAGCCGTGGTGAGAGACTTCGATGACGTCCTTCCCAAGGAGATGTCAGTACTACTGCCCGATCGTGCTCTTGAGTTCTCGATTGATCTTATTCCGAGAGCGCAGCCCATTTCGAAAGCATCATATCATATGGCGCTGACAGAGTTGGAGGAGGTGCGTAGTGTTGGATATGGACGACACAAATACACCCATGAGGGGATGTATGAGGGTATACAGACCTCAGATGTCGTGTGCACGAAGGCGTGCACGAAGGGAACCTTTTCTCGTGTGAAAAGGACCACTCGATAAGTGGAAAAAGTCACTTTATAAGTGCATAAAGGCACTTGATAAGTGAATGAAGAAGAGGATAAATGAATGTGCTTTTATAGGCTAATAAGCTTATAATTGGTTATTTCCTACAATAACCACTCCTAAAGCCTATAAATAGGACCCAAGGGTAAGGCATTCATTCACACTTTCCATGCCATAAGTTTGCATAAGGCATCCTTATGTTCTTCTTCTCCCTTCCATTAAAATCCTCTTCTAGTTAGATATTTTCGATCCTCCGTGACGAAGTATCGACCGTTGTGGCGAATCCGAGGGCGAAGTTCCGAGATTACCGTGCCGTGTACGCAAGCGTAAGTCTCAACTTCATTTATCGATCCTAACGTTGTTTTGACAGGATCCTACATTGGTATCAGAGCGATACGGATTCGCTCCGGTCAGACCGTCGCCCCGTCGAAACTATGAACGAGTCGTTGTCTTTTTCACGAATGGGTATCCTACCATTATGGATATAGTAGGAACGCTTCGTGACTGAGAGAACACAGCGGTTGTTCTTTTCACGTTAGGGTCTCCTACCATTACGGATATGGCAGGAACTCTCCGTGACGGGAAGAACCGACCGTTCATATCGTCAAACTCGCTCTATTCATGGATGCTGAGTCTCCATTCATAGGGAATGGGCTCTCTCTTCATGTGGAGTGCGTAGTTTTTCGAATTTTTGAAGTGGGTTATTTTTTTTGGCACACGGCCATTGGAAGATAACTACTTCCTCGACGAACGGGTGCTTCACCGGAGAAGAAGATTGTGGTTATTCCCATCGGGGAAGATGAATTTTGGTGCATGAAATCTATAGCCATATGGGCAATGGATGCAATGCATCCCCCTCCCCATGCGGAGGGGGTTGGCTACGTCCAATGACGACGAACACCACCACGGCCACCCCCTCCGGTGGGGGTGTGCGGCCAACCCCGTGAATGGGGGAGGCTGGCCATGGCCAACCCCGTGAATGGAGTGACCTGGCTGGCCTCAGGCCGAGGCCAGGCCAGTGGCCTGGCCGGCCCTGGCAGTGGCCAGGGCTGCCGCAGGCCGACCCTGGCCGTTGTCAGGGCCTGGCCGGTCACTGCCCTGGCAGGGGCCAGGGCATGGCCGAGGCCTACCCTGGCCACTGTCAAGGCCAGTGCTGGCCATGGCCTCGGCCAGTGCCGATCCCCGATCAACCCGTTTTTTTAAGGGTGGAGGGGGGGGGCCATGCCCATACGGGGCTTGCATGGATGAAGACATGCATGGCTAGCCCATACGGGGCTGACGGCAAAACTCTGCGGCAAATTCCCCTGAAGGAGGAAAAGCTTGGATCCATACGGGAACCGGCGACAATGGCTCGCAGAAAATCCACACAAATGGGGATTCGGCCTTGGCACGGTTACAGTTATACCTCGGCAATGGCTAGGGATTGCCGAATATTTCGCTAGTATCATAAGGGTACTAAGTTGAAATATACAATTTTGAAAAATACGTTTTCATACATTTTGAAAAATACGTTTTCAAAGACGCTTTTCCGCTGCGAAGTACTATAAGAGTACTAACATTTGATAAAGTGATGGGGAAGTATTGAAAATTACTCTAGATGGTGATTGGAAACGTAGTGACCTTTCCGATTCTAGAGTAACATCTTCAATATTTTTCGAAAGTAACTTATCAAATTGTAAATATCATTCCAAGTGGGAGTTGAAATTAGAACTATCCAAATGGGATATTCTATCACTTCAAGTGGGAATTATATTTTTTAAAAGAAATTTTAATGCAAAGTTTTTGATCAAACCTTTTGGTTTTGTGTCTTTTGCAGCATTTTAAAAGTAAAATGTCTTCCGCTTCAAAGAATATCGTCGCTGAGTTAAACAGAGGTGAAAAACTCAACGACGATAATTACAAACTTTGGTCCATTAAGATACAATACGTTCTGGAGGAGCAAGAAGTGCTCGAGACTCTAAAGAATGTCATGATTGAACCTGAGTTGGGCACTACGGCCCAACACAGGCGAGACAAGGAAGCTTTTGATGCTTGGTCTCGGAAGAATAAGATAGCCCGCATTACGTTATTGTCCAGTATGGCCGATGACATAATGCGCATCTTCCGAGAACATGACCTAGCCATGGACATATGGTCCAAGCTAGAGGAGAAGTTCGGTGGCACATCGGTGTCCAAACTTCGCGCCTTAACTATAAGATTCGATTCATATAAGAAACGTCCAGATCATTCCATGGGGAAACATCTGTGACATATGGCGAATCTTATCTCGGAGTTAAAGGACGCAGGTCATGTGCTCACCGACGAGCAACAAATCCAAGCAGTCATACGTTCCCTACCAAATGGGTGGAATCAAATGAAGATGCATCTCACTCACAATGAGAGCATCAAGAACTTCAGCGACGTTTCAAAGCACCTCGAATTAGAGGAAGAGCGGCTTGCGGCTGCCAAGCCAAGTGCAGAAGTGCACATGGTTGCTAGTTCCTCACATGGGGGAAAGAAACGGAAAGATCGTTCGAAGTTCACTAACGAACGTAAAAAGCAACCTGAGTCTACCAAGAAACCCAAACATAGGGGTGTACACAAGAAATGGCACAAGAAGAAAGACTTGAAGAGGATCAAGTGCTTCAAGTGCAACAAGCTCGGTCACTATGCTCGTTCGTGTACGAGTGGAGGCGACGAGGTAACTTGTAAATATACTAGTTACATATGTGTTTCTAGTTCAATATTTCTTGTGGAATCTAATCCATTTTGGATAATTGATTCAGGTGCCACCGACCACATAGCAAGGGACAGACGGTCCTTCATGGAGTATCACCGGATACCCCAAGGAACGAAGTGGATCTATGTAGGAAACAACACACATGTTGAAGTGAAAGGCGTTGGGACTTGCAAGCTAGTCTTGGACAACGGCCGCACTCTCCTACTTCATGATGTTCTCTTCGCTCTAGATATTCGAAGGAATATAATTTCTGTGGTCGTGTTAATGGGTCTTGGCTATAACTGGTTTTTTCATGATTGCAATATGGACTTAAGTTGTAATAATACTCTTATTGGTACTGGGTTTGTATTTAAAGGATTTATTGTAATGAGTACAATGTATGATTCCTCATGTAATGAAAATTTCCTTATTGCAAATTCTAAGACTTATGAGTCTGATGTGATTTGTTGGCACGCAAGGCTTGGTCATATTGGACCAACGCGTATGGATAGACTTGCCAAACGTGGCCTTCTATCCAATGTTTCAAAGGTTGAAATGTCGACCTGCGAACATTGCCTAGTGGGGAAATCTTGTCGCAAGCCGTTTGGAACCGGCACAAGGGCCGAGGTTCCATTACAGCTTATCCATTCGGACATATGTGGTCCGATGAATGTCAAGACAAGACGCGGGAAGTCCTATTTCATCACTTTTATTGATGATTTCACCCGATTCGGACATATCTATTTGATATCCCACAAAAGTGAAGCATTGGCTTGCTTTAAAAACTATATGAGTTTAGTGGAGAATCAATTAGATCACAAGATTAAGGTCTTGCGAACCGATAGGGGCGGTGAATATCAATCAACAAGTTTTAAGGAACTTTGTGATGAAAAAGGCATAGTACATTAGGTAACTATGCCTTATACTCCTCAACAAAACGGTGGTGCAGAAAGGAGAAATAGGACTTTAATGGAAATGGTCCGTTCAATGATGGCGCAAGCTAACTTGCCAATCACCTTTTGGGGTGATGCATTATTGACGGCCGCTTTCATTTTAAACCGCGTACCCTCGAAATCAGTTAGCTCCACTCCTCATGAGTTATGGAACCAAAGGTCTCCTGACTTAAACATTTTGAAACCTTGGGGTTGTGCATCCTACGCACATATTTCCTCCCATAAGTATGGCAAAATTGGGCCAAGGGGAAGGAAATGTATCTTTATACGATACGCAGAAAACTCCAAAGGTTATGTTTTTGTTAGTCAGGAAGACAATGGTGGGCTAATTGAGTTTGAGTCGAGGGATGTCACTTTCTTGGAAAACGAGTTTCCAAGACAGGGCGAGATAAGTCAGGACTTATCTCTATTTTAGATTTATGATCAAGAAGGATTACCTCATTCGAGTGGGAGAATTCTTGGTGAAAACAAAAATATGTTTCAACCTTCACCAGTGGATTATACGAATGACGATTATCCTATTCCATACAGGAATAATGATCCAAGTGGGAGCAATTCTAACGACATTCCAAGTGGGAGTGATATTAGAATTGATCTAAATTCAAGTCAACAAGGACTTGAAGAATCTCAAATACGACGTAGTAGTCGTATAAGGTTGGCTCCTCTAAGATTTGAGGATGAATTTCCGCAAACCTTTATGACTTTACTACAAGAAGATGACGAGCCTGCTACTTTCAAACAGGCCGTATCTTGCCCTGCTAAAGACAAATGGATGGAATCGATGCAAGAGGAGTTAGAATCCATGAAAGTTAACCAAGTCTGGGACTTAGTTGACTTACCCAGAGGACGTAGAGCTATTGGGAACAAATGGGTTCTCAAGATCAAGCATAAGGCTGATGGCTCTATTGACAGATATAAAGCTCGCCTTATCGCGAAAGGTTTTACGCAACAGGAAGGGATAGACTACGAAGAGACCTTCTCACCTGTTGTTCGTTTTACCTCAATTCGCCTGATTCTGGCAATGGTAGCTTGCTTAGACCTCGAATTACATCAAATGGATGTAAAGACTACCTTTCTCAATGGAGAATTGGACGAGGAGATCTATATGGAACAACCAACAGGGTTTGTAAAAGAAGGAAACGAACATAAGGTTTGTAAACTTCTTAAATCCATATATGGTCTTAAACAATCCTCGAGGCAATGGTATATACGATTTCAAGAGGTTGTCTTATCAAATGGATTTTCCATGCTTGATGAAGATAACTGTGTATATATCAAGAGGAATAAGAACAAGTATGTTATTATGTCTCTATATGTAGATGACATTTTAATAGCCGGAAATGACAAGGGCTTTGTGATGGATATCAAGGCTTGGCTTTCATCAGTTTTTGAGATGAAAGACATGGGAGAAGCCGCATATATCCTTGGAGTTAAGATTTCAAGGAATCGTTCGAAGAAACTTCTTTCTCTTTCACAGTATACTTATATAAAGAAGGTTCTAGAACGATTTAATATGCAGGACTGCAAGTCCATTGATACTCCTATAAGCAAAAGCGATAATTTATGTCTGAAATCATGTCCTAAGAACCAAAAGGAGAAAGAGATTATGGAAAAAGTTCCATATTCCAGTGCAGTTGGTAGTTTTATGTACGCTATGATGTGTACAAGACCGGACATCTATTTTGCCGTTGGAATGGTAAGTCGTTACCAATCCAACCCAGGGCAAGTACACTGGAAAGCGGTTAAGAGGATAATGCGGTATCTCAAAGGAACTGCAGACTTTGCTTTATGCTATCAAGGAGATGCCTTGAGGCTCGAAGGCTACACTGATGCTGATTGGGCGGGTGATCTCGATGAGCGAAGATCGACCTCAGGATATGTTTTTCTACTCGGATCTGGTGCAATATCCTGTAGTAGCAAGAAACAATCCTGCATCACACTTTCAACCATGGAAGCCGAGTTTGTAGCATTTAGCATGGCAGTTCAAGAGGCTGTTTGGCTTAGGAAATTCTTAGACAGGCTAATTAATGCAAGTGACTTAGGTGCTGTACCCATACACAGCGACAGTCAAGCATCTATAGCCTATGTCAAAGATCCGAAATTCCATTGTAAGACCAAACACATAGATATCCGCTACAAATTTGCAAAAGACTATGATAAGACCAAGAAGGTAGACATAAGGTACATATCTACTAATGAGATGATAGCGGATCCGCTCACAAAGGCGATCCCCAGAGATGTGTTTTACAAACACTTATCATCTCAAGGATTGCGTAAGAGCTGAGTTGTACCAATGTAAATTCCCATGTCTGTAAATGATCAAATTTAATAAAAAAATAAGTTCTTTTTCAAACATTGCATATGAATTTCTTGAGAAATGTTTGTGTACATTTTTGAAATCTCAGCTATACTTTCTAGTATGTCGGACAGATTGAGGTTGGCTCTCTCACATGAGCAACCGCCTTATTCTATCAGACGGATAGAATAGAGATGAGACCTGTTTGAAGTCAAAATCATCAGACGGATGATTTAGAGTCATGACTTAAACAAAATGGTCGTATGAAAGATCTGCATCATATGGATGCTTTCAAAAGATCTAAGAGGATTTTGAAATCCTATCTGTCTAAATGTGGGATGTGAGTCCAAAGGATTATTTGAGTAGAAAAAAGGGACTCAAAGTCAGACATTGTGGTGTCTGATCATCATCCTTACAACATCATTGAGACATACACTCCCTGGGAAAGGAACGATGTTGTAATACGTATTCATACTACGTATGCATATTTGACCATTGGGTTAGAATAGTAAATAAGTTTACTATTATGTGAGACCCAAAGACCACATGGGTCTTAATTCATTACCCTTATGGTCTCTAATTGGTTCCTTTAGATTTGACCGGGTGATTGCTATCTTAGCATGTTACTTATGGACTATGGTTAATTCGGTCCAGCGGGGCATGTTAGAAAAGCAAGTCAAGTCAAGATCGAAAGGATCACAAGAAGAGGAAGATTAATTTCGCATTCACATTTGGACTTTAAAGATTCAAAGCTGGCTAGCCGATTGCAATCCAGATGGGATTCAATTGTTGAATATAAAGTATAAGAAATGTGAAGAAATAATCTAGGGTAAAGCATGCGTTGATCTACTCAAATTTGCACCTCGAGGAGTGTTGTGTATCTCTAACAAGTGCACAACAGCGGACTCTATGCGCATGACGGTCACACGGCCAATTTCTCGGTATGACAAACAGAAGAGTTTAAGGAAAAGATGTTTCCTTACAATCCCCTCAAGTGTGAGTGGGAGATGTTGGATATGGACGACACGAATACACCCATGAGGGGATGTATGAGGGTATACGGACCTCAGATGTCGCGTGCACGAAGGCATGCACGAAGGGAACCTTTTCTCGTGTGAAAAGGACCACTCGATAAGTGGAAAAAGTCACTTTATAAGTGCATAAAGGCACTTGATAAGTGAATGAAGAAGAGGATAAATGAATGTGCTTTTATAGGCTAATAAGCTTATAATTGGTTATTTCCTACAATAACCACCCCTAAAGCCTATAAATAGGACCCAAGGGTAAGGCATTCATTCACACTTTCCATGCCGTAAGTTTGCATAA